>WEIT01005684.1:81026-96400 GCA_013389985.1 Dryoscopus gambensis
CGGACCAAATTTAAATCTTCATAATACACCTTATTCTTATATTCAAAGCAGAGCCAGAGTTCAGAAAAAAACAGTGAAAATATTACACCTCCATGTTGTGCCTAAGACAGCTTTTTACTACAGATTTGACTGAAAGTATCTTGTGAATGTGGTGTTTATGCATTATTCTGGTATAGTCTCTTTAATGTTTGCAGAAAAATAAGGTTAATATTACTATGCATAAGCTTGGAAATGTGTCTTTATCATCTGAGGTGATTACTTGTTTCCCTTCAGCTACCAGCTCAGAACTGTGTAATAGCAAGGCAAGAAAAGAGTTGTGCCGTGGCCCTGGAACCCCACTGCAACAGAGTTGAGTTTTGTTTTCTTTCAAAACAGACATCTCTGTCAGTTTGGAACACAGCAGCCTTACTGGATTAGCGCCTTCACCACAATATTTTTCTCACAGATTCTTTTAGAAATATAAATTTGCCAGATTATACTCATCCGTCTACAGCACTGATGTTGTTTCCTGAGATTTCTGAGAGTGGCAGAATCAGAAAGTTCTATTGCTTTGATTTTTCAAAAACTTGAAAACAATGGTAATTTAGAAATTTTGGCATTAATTTCTGAATCGTTCTCTTGTTGAACATATCTCTAAAGAACAATGATAAGGTCAGATTTCTTGCCAAGACATCATTTCCCAATTGAGACAAGCAGGGTAAAGACATCCTGAGAGGAAAGGAAGAGTGCTCAAGAAAAATTAATGGATACTTCCAGAATGCAGTTCTATTTCTACATAACCGTGTTTGTGTCGTAGCAGACTCTGATATTTTTAATTCAGTGAGATGTTACAAAGGCGTGGAATTCTTTGCTGTGGTAAACCTTTCCTAACCACAAGCAGTGGAAATGAAATCTGAAGTCAGAGTTAAACTGAGAGCCACAGAATCCCTACCCTACACTGGAATTAGTCTAATGGTAAGACTGCCCATTAGAAAGAGAAAAAAATAAAAATGAAACAAACAAGTGAAAAGCACACAGAAAATCTTTCCTGACAGGAAAAAAAAAGAAAAAAGGAATGACATGGGTGAATTTTTATGAAGGATTCAGTTAAAAAGACAATTAGGTAGAATTATGCATGCAGATGCTGATAGAGAAACAAAAAACAGGAAACATGATTGACCCTGCACTAAAGTTTAACACCAAATTTGGAAATAACTGCTGGTTCTGAATGGCGTGTGCTTATTCAGAGTGTGGGATTTCCAGCAACAATTCAGTTCAAAATGCAGAAATTATTGTTCTGATTACCAAGAGCCTAGGAGTGCCAGGTACTTTGCTCCAAAGTTTTTCAAGGAGTTGGGAGCCTGGATTAGCAATCTCCCTCTTCAGTGCTGGACCCAGAGCCTGCTTAGACTGTGAGACCCAGCAGGAAAACCACGTACGATTTTAGACTGCATCTTTAGGAATTGCTTTTCTGGGAAAAGAAGTTCACTGTTTCTTTTAGCTATTGTTCTACTGCCTCAGAACTCTAAAGAGACATAATTATTTGGACAGTGCTGAATTACTCAGAATGCATACACTGCTGAGCAGAAGCCGACTTGACTCCTTTTGGAAAGCTTGGTGAGAATAATTATCTAATTTACAGACACTGCAGAAAATATCTCTAATAAACGACAGTCCCTGTTCGGAACAGAATGCATCAGACAGCCAGATTAAAATACAGTTAATTGTACAGAATGAGGGGGGTGTAGGGGAACAAAAATAGGATGCAATTTACAAAAGAGAAAACATGCTTTAGAGAGGCATCTCTAAAATGCATCTCTAAATATAGAGTGATGATAGACAAGAAAACTAAACCCACAGATTTGAACATCTTTGTGGCTTGAAATCCATGTCCAAGCTATACAGCTGGTGCTCATCTCAAACAGGAAATGTCATTTGTAAACTTTTGGTACCATCTGATTTTAAGGGCCAAATCATCACAACTGAATTATAATCAAGTGTGGAATCATGACTTAGGTTTTACAGGTTTCAAATAAACACCTACCTTTATTCCCTTACTCTTGTCTAGTCTCTGTTTCTAGGTAGCCAGACAAGGCATCAGTAATAGTCATATCACTTTATTTTGTTAAGATCACTAGATCAGAATAATAAAGGTTAGAAAATAATAGGGGGAAATACAGAAGGAGTCAAACAGCAACCACATCCTTATAGAAAATGGAGTGTATATAATAGAGACATTTGATCTTCCCAGGTCTTCCATACCCTAGGACAAATATCCCTCTATTTGAATATTCTTCAGCCTTACTGTCAATTAGTATTTACCCAGGTTCTGTAAAACTCTAGGATGTGATAAAATTTCCACAGCTGTGAACTGCTTCAGTGTCAGACTTCCTAAGTGATATTTCTTTGTGCTTCTGGCTATGGAAATAATAACATAATTTCATAACACAGAAAGTTTCAATCCACTATAAGCAGAAATTAAGATTCCTAGAGTAATTATACAAGGCTTTTAAATACAAAAGTAAACAGCTGCTTCAGCCACTCTAGGCAATACAAGCACATTTCATTAAGGCCATCAGAGAAACACCACTGTCCTGGATAGTGAGGTGAAAATTTATCTGGAGTGATCAAAGGTAAAGGTCAGCTAATACAACAAGAAATCAAGGATTTAGCCACAGATCTGAACACAACTCTCGGTAAATTTGAGGGCTGTCCATAAGATCAACATCTTTTTTTGATAAACCAAGAGTACCAGATTATCAGTTCTATGGAGTAACAGCTTTGGAAAGGGATTCTATACACAGAAAGAAAATTCACATCCAAGGTGTGTGAACACACCCCTTTTCTGTAATCTGCATCTGCTCATCAACGGATACAGGTTTGAACAGCTCCAACACAAATGTCTGGAACATAAAAGTGGATTAATGCGACTACTGGAATGGGCTGTACTGTGTTGGAGTGTAGAATAACCAGATGCACTGGCATATTTGGCACATCAAAGCTACACCTCACATAGCTGCATATCCTCTTGGAAAAACATACACAAAGAGGAATGAACTTCACAGCTCCCCGCGGTGGAAACAGGAAAGCTACCGAGCTCCCAAAGGACCAGGGGGAAATAGACTGAGAAAAGGCATCCTGATTGATGGCACCAAGCAAGGAGCCTGGGCACCTCTTTAAATGAGGCGTGTGTTCATGACAAACATTCTGTGCTGGGGCAGCACAGGACAACTGTGATGAAGGCTGTGCTGAGGAGAGACCAGAACCTAAAGAATGAGGCACCAGAAGAGTTACAAAAAGGGAAATTCTGAGTGGACATAGAGGAAAATAGTCTTTGGTGTGATGATGGTTAAAGATTAAATCATCCCAAGGAGTTGTGGAATTTCTGTCCTTGAAGATTTTCAGAATTTGACTGGGTAAGACCCTGAGCAAATTGATTTAACTTCGTCAGTCCTTCACTGAAAAGTCCCTTTTACTTAAATCTTTCTATGATTGTGTTCTGTCAGCCTGCCAGATCAGAATAGGCCCCACATCACAGACTGCCTTTGAGTGCCTGTCTGCACAGCAGGCACATTCGCTGAATTTCCTAACATAGGGAATATTTTCCTGAAGAGAATAACACACTGAAGACTCTTTCCATGAAGTGTCTGTTTCTCTCCACTGGCTACAGAAGTTACTAGCTTACTCATATACATCTCATTCTGGATGTCTAAAATCAGATTAAATAAATTCCACTCCCTGTATATCCATGAAGTCAGCACGCACTTCTGCAAATTGTCACTTGCAAAGGACCATACTATACTCCTTCATCCTGTACCATCAGTATTTTTCAAGTGCTTTTCTCTTCAATTCTGTCATAAAAATGAAAGGAAAACAGCAGTTCACTTTAATGACCAGCAAAACATTACACTGTTTTGAATCCAAAATTACATCTTTCATTTAATCATCATGCATAAAGATTTTTTTTACTTCATCTAGAAGAGTCAGGGAATTGTTAGGTTTTACTGTAAGTCTCCTGGCACCACATTTCATAAGAATAACGTTAATTCTGGCACTTTTATTTGGGGACGAAGCAATGATATTCTGCTGAAACCTCTAAGGATGTGGTATAGCTATCCTTATTTGGGCAGTATTTAAGTTATGGCATGTTCAAATACCACTTTGTGAAAGCGAAACACATCACAAACTAATGCACATCTATGGATCTTACTTTACCACATATCTTATGCTATGGTTACAGTTGATTTCCATCTCCTCTCATTTTGAAACAAATGAAAATGCAGGATAACTGTAACTATTTTTGTAGTCAGGAAGACAAACTAAATTGTGGATGAATGATATTGCTGGTTCTGCAAGCATGACAGCTGCAATACAAAATATCTCAAGCAGAAGAAGTGGATGAGAACTTTGTGCCACTCTCATTAAATATTGTAGAATATTAGTGCTTGGGATGCTAACGGAGGGAATTAACAGACATGTTAAATTATGACCCACTCACGTCCCCAAAAAAGTCATAGAGAAGACTGTAAACTCTGCAGTATCCTTAACTTGAATCTGCATCACCAGTGATGTTTACTATACATTCACAAAACTGAAAATTCTCTTAAATGTGTGCATACAAAGGTTGCAAATCACTGCATCACTTCTCATTGGGCTCTGATCTCTCACAGTTTCAGGTGGGATGTTTCCCCCTCCTCAGGGATCTCATCTCTTTGTTCGAAGTTGTTCAGATATCCTGATTCCCAGTCTTGTACCTAAAGCTAAATGCTTATCCAGCTTTTTTTTTTCCCTTTGATATTAGGGAGACTGTGGAAACCTGCTTTCAGGCAGATTACTGCATCTCCTGCCTTCTCAAAGATGTCCAAGCATAAATGGTGAGATCTTGCTTTTGCAGAAGAAGGAGCTGTCATCTTCTCTCAGATTTTTAGCCCAAAATGTTTCGGAGAGGTGATCTGAGTTCTCTGTCCAGTAACAACGGTGACTATCATGTTCCTTCCTTTTCACAGTTTTAGTAAAAAACAGTAAAGATACATTTTGTTTCCAACACTAACCATTAGATATGTTCACAGACTACAGAGATGAACGTTCAAACAATGAACATTCAAAAGAATTACCACAGATTTTACTGATTTTTGGAAAGCTTGTGCTGATGGTCATGTGAGGTTTCACAGTCAAACACCAAGGGCAGAAGTTGAAATGGGAATGATTTTTATTTCTTTCAGGAAAATATACCAATAATGACACATAGTCTTCTGCAAATGTTAAATACCATTAGTAAAATATTTGAATTGTGCTTATAGTTGTTAAACTCTAGGAGGGAGAACATGCACGTTATCTTATGTTTTCCAAGACAAAAGAAAAGCGTGTGAACAGAGCACAAAAGTAAACTACAGCTGCTAACACTCCTTCTGGCTACAAATTCTGCTGCAGTTTACAATCACCATATTTGGTTAAAGCAATAATCTGTATTCTGCTTCTTTGGCTGATAATCGTCAGAAACATGAATTTAGTACAGCAGATGTGGATGTAAGATTCCCTGGGAGGGTTATTCTGTTCAGCCCAAGGATATTTTCCTAAAGGTATTTCAGGCTAATAACTTAAGTATCAGTATTTGAATGAATGCAGTGTGAGAAAAAGGTCACATATGAGCATTTCCTGAGAGCTTTATTTCTTACTAACACTAAAGATTAGTAGCATATAAAAGTTGGTATTTTATCCCCCACCAGTACAAAGCTGAGCTCTTAAAAGCCTTTTAGTGTCCTTGGTTGCACCACTAATCAGCTGGACTACACTGTCATGTCAAGAACATCTGCATAACTCTTCTATTAGTCTGGATTTAATTTTGATTTTTAAAGATTAATAAAGTGAGATACTGCCTTCTGAACTGTCTCAAGTGGCCTTGCACATGGGCCATATGTTTATACTGAGTTATTTTTTAAGGGTTCAGAAAGACAAGCAATATGAATTGTATAACTTCATAAAGGTGCAGTGAATATTGGTGGTTTCATTTTTTTTTTCTTAATTTATTATATTTGATAAAAGAACCAGGAAAAGTAGGCAAGATATATTTGTTCTTCATCTTCATCCATTGACTTTACTTCAAAGGACAGATTAAAAGTCCTTAACACAGTTTACAAACCTTTATGATATTATGTGGTTCAATTTAAATAAATATAAGCAGCAGCAAATGAATATCTACAAAATATAGCAGAAGTGTGTATATATCTATATATATATGTATCTAATGCAAAGGTTCAGTGAAGGAAACTTTCTGAAGAAAAATGAATCCTTTATGACCAGTGGAGTATCATAATGCTCATACTGCCTCCTAGTCCATGAATTCATAGACACCAGGGATCACCTATCTTTACCACACAGACACGTACACAAGTCCTGAAGGACTTGATCTTGGAGGTCTTTTCCACCCTTAATGATTCTGTGATTCCAGTCCATGTTAAAAAGTCAATTCTGACTTCCTTCAGGAGCCTCCTGCACTGTTTGCACCCCTCCACACTCCCCTTTGAGTAAGTGGCAGGACAGAATCTCCAGCTCCATAGATTTCATCCAGTACTTCATCCTGACCATGTCTGTAACACGCCCTGCACAGAGTTACCCTGCCTGGCCTCTCCTCTAAGCCCGACCCAAGGCTCTCCAGCAGGCTGTTGCCCAGAACAGCTCCACACACCTGAGCAGCTCTTTCTCACGGAGGGTCACACTCTGCCCTTTGTGTTCCTTGCCATCCTTTCCTGCAGAGCCTGTGTCTGTCCATCAGAGCAGATCTCCAGGCAAGGCAGCCACCCGCTCCATCCGCAACAATCCAGCTCTGCAGCCACAGTAGGAGATCTAGTTCCTTACTTCCCAGGCTGTATGGATCTCTGTACAGACACTCCTACGCCCATTTTTGACCAGGTTCACCCTTCTGAGGACTTTTATTACTCTGTCTCATGCACTTACTACCTTACTCTATTGGATCCTAGGAAGCCAGGACTTTGAGGCAAGACTGAATAGAACATTTAATCTTAAAAAATATGTAAAAAACATCATGAGAGGACTTGAAAAAAATAGTCTGAGAGCAAAAACAAATATAAGACTTTCTGAAGTGGAAGAAACTAAAGAAACAGTAGAGTAAAAATAAAAATTATTAAATCCACCTGTGCACTGTGTCTTTGCAGGTGCAAATTTCTTTCATTTAAGCTTGGTCTCTTTTTAATGGAATCCAGAACTGCAATGAAAGTCATCTCTGGTCACTCAGAAAAAAATAAGTCCTGCTACACAAGGTCTGGTTATGTGTCAGTTCCACCTTTCTCAGCATTTTCTGATCTCTGCTGTACTATAGGTTATGTATCTCGTGCACAAAACTTCCTCCTCCTCCAGCCTGGTTGCTGTCAGGGAAAAGCCAGTCCCAGCCTTCCTCCGGAGAGTTTCCCCAGTGGGAAGCGCTGTAAGCAGAAACTGCCACCCTGGCACTGAGCCATACCCACTTACAGCAGCACAAAGTGTGTCCAGTAACCGTGGACAAGTCAAACAGCTGTAAAACCTCTCACGGATACTCCAGAAAGAATCAGGTTTATTGTGTTATACCTCTCCCTGACACACTTAGTGAGCACATATACCTGTGTGGAGGACTCCTGAAAATCTATTATTCCTCACAGCGCCACTGCAAAGCCCCTTTTTTTAATGGGATTCCAGTTGTGTAGGACTGAAGATTCCCCTGCCACTACCATGGATTTACACTATCGGTGGATCAGAATTTGCCCTGAGAATCTATTTAAAAGAATAAATGTATTTAATTTTAAATTTAATAAAAATAATAGGTTGATTTGACACAGAGAGCGACAGAAGGCAAAAAAGCAACAAGGACCACCTAGATCAATTTTTATAAAAATAATAAAAATACACAGTTCATAGCTTAATTCCTAGCTAAGCAATACATCATCCTATTTCTCTTCAAACCCCTGAGGTCCTGGCCTGAAAAGCTTTAAGGATCGTACCCCACACAGTACAGATAAGCTCTTATCAGATAAGCACATACCAGCAAAAATCATCAGAGCATATGGACACTCTATTTCTAGATGAGAAATAAACTTCACATGGAAGCTGTATACAAACTGAATCCAATTGAAATATAAACCCCAAGAAAATATTGCTGATGGAGACAGTGCTGTGTACGCTTAGCATAGTCATACCCACATGGAGCTGGATTCACCTTTCAGGGGGGTTATCCTCCAGTTCCACTTTCTGCTGTTTTCAGATCTGGCACGTAAGATGCTCATCCTGTCTCTTAGATGAGTATCTTGAGATAAGGATCTTCACTGAGCTGTTTCTAATGCAAGTAAAAGGTTATAAAAGCACTATGTGCCTTCCCAGGGATGAAAACAAGACAGATGTCACCCACCTTTCCACTAACACCACCCGTCTGCAACTATCTTTTCCCACATCTTTTCTGTCTCTCACCATTTTCCTTGGTGATGTCCAGAAACAGAAACACTTATACAGGACAGATGAGGCATTTGAATGAGGTTCCTGAGCATTTCCTCCATGAAACCAAATCAGAAATAAGGCAACCTGATGGCAATCCCAGCTAAATCAATACAACATATTATCCCACAGCGCTTTAAAATGGTGTTTTTATTTAAGTCACAACTGTCCCAGGAAGTCCTGAGGCATTTAAAGCAGGTCCATTCTAGCACCTCATTCTACATGTCAGTCATAAATACACTCAGTTTTAGGACAAACCCCATTCTGATAATATTTCTTGCTATTGTTCATGTAAGATTGAGTAATTTCAGAGATGTTACACCAGTGTACACAGACCACAGATTCACTGAAGCAATGTAAATGTTAAGTAACTACCAAAGAAAGATAACCAGTTTCAAGGCAATAAAATCCTCTAATTTAGGAATATTCACCAAGCTCTCTTGAGGAAAGAAACACCATTTTAGGCAAAGAGAGGCAAGCAAAGAAGCAAGACCTGCACACACTGATGCATAATTTGAAATCTTTTAGAAGGAGCAACAAACACTTAGAATTCAACTGTTGCACCCAGCCAGGGATCTGTTTGCACACTTCTCTTGCCACAGTCATTCAGAGAGCAGCTGTTGCAAAACTTTACTAATAAACCTCATGGCTTTACACAAAACTATTCACAGTTCAGAACCATCTTTTCATAAACTGGATCCTGCTTCAGTCTTTCCCCAGGTAACTGGGCTATCATTTCAGAAGCCAAGCATACTGAAGGGTAGAGTCTCTGACAAAAACAGTGAGTATTAGAAAAGCTGGAGGAAAGGTGAGGCACTATCCTGCTACCTGAGTAACACTCTATAACACAACCTGCAAAGTCTATTTCGTTTCACTGGTCCTGCCTTAGGCTGAAATCTGTCACAGATGGCTTAGGCAGCGCTGCCAGAGCTCTGAGTGCACCAACAGGCTCTGAGTGCCCTGTGCAGCCTCGGCTGGGACCTCCACACTTCCACAAGCTCCCTTTGTCCAGGCACTGAATTTAAGCTCAGCACTTGGTTCCAGCGTTTGTTTGAGCTCTCCTGTGTGTGTGTTATGGTTGATTCTGTGCTGATCTGACCCTGCATGCCTGCTTTTCTGATTTGATCTCAGACCTGCCTTATGGCTATGGGCTTACTTCTGAATCACTAGCTTGTTGGAAAGCCCTGATTGTTCAGTGGATCTGTTCCTATTGTTCAAGTACTCAAATAATATTTAATTCAGCTTCTATAGGATAGATGTGCACATCAAATAGAAAGAACATTATAGGTATCTCTCAGCTGCTGGTGGTTTAGATGTTCCAGATTCTCTATGCCATGTTCTCTTCCCCAGGGTTGGTGCAGAACTGTGATCAGCTGTACTGTCAGGTTGTTTGATGTTGCCAAATTCCTGCAAGAGATGCTGGTAGGAAAAAAAAAAGCTGTGAGGGAGGCCTTGAGAAACCAGGCCTAGTGGAAAGTTCACTGTGCATGGAGGGGCGTTGGAACCAGGTTATCTTTAAGGTCCCTTCAAACCCAAACCATTCTGTGATTCTATGAAATGACCCTCTACTTCTGCCCCTATTTGGTTCAGTTTTTACAGCTGATATGAGGAAACTGGGAGAGGCAAACACAGGCTCTCCCACTGTAACTTTCAGTGTTACAACTGGTTTTTTCTATACTTATTCCTAAAGAAGGCACATGTTCAAGATCCTCTGACCTTACTTCCATAGATCCGTAAGTGCCATTAGGTCTACAAGTTCCAAGCTGATTTCTTGCAGTAAAATACAGATTCTTAAATAAAAGTTAAAATGCATCTGCTTAAATACATATGTGAAGTATGAAGATTGTGTGTGAAGAGAGAAGCAGTGCCGTGCAGAAACTATTTAGAGTTCCGTAATCTGTAGTGAGATTAATCTGCCAGAATTCAAAGGTAAACGTACTTGAACCTGTCTGTAATTCTAACATGTCAAAAGAGGACTAATTATTGGCACTATAGTTCTTTAAAATCAGACAGAAGTAAAGCACATTATTAACTACAGAAGCATCTGTTAGATAAAAGCAACTAATAAAAGGCTCAGTAAAGAAAAGTCTGTGTTGTATTTCTCCTTCCAGGTTTACTCTGTCCAGTAGCTTGCTTTAGATGGGGGCCAATACATTTTTCACAGCTCTTTTTGGGACCTAGAAAAGTTTTACATTTCATTCATTTACTTACTAGGCTTCAAGGTGAAAACCATGAATTTTTTACTGATATAGATTTGAGACCCTGGAAATTAGGGCAGGAATAAGAACTTATATCAAGTTATGTGTTTGTGTTCCTAGAGAAATGAGCAATGTCCATCATCAGAGTAATAAAAATCTCAAAAACAGTTCGGCTACAGATACTTTTTCCTTGGAACAGAGCAGGGCAAAATTGAATGATCAAGAGTGTAAAACAAGAAAATGGATATTTGTTAGATAAAGACACTGACTATTCCAAAAACTCAAGTCAAGAAATTAATAAATCCCTGCTTTGAGTGTGTATCACACTGAGCATCTTTTGTGGTTGTTTCTGTGATTCAATTAGTTGTTAACTGTTGTCAGCAGCCTGTTATGAAGGTGCTTATAATATACCTACTAAATTGGGGAAGCTGGAATCCCCATGTGGATCAGAATATTCAAATCTATCTATTTACTTATCTTGTGAATTCCTCACATTTGAATACTGTGCTCACTGAGGAGTGAAAAATAAATATTTATGAAAAACACAGGGCTTTCAACAAAGCTATTTTCTTGAGAAATTAGTTTTGTTTCTTGTGCAGAAGTTCTGGTCCTTTTAATGATTTATTCAACAAGAACTCAGTGCAGACTTTTGCACCCAAGTTTGCACAGCGATATTTGATACATGAAAATAATTGGCTGTGAGAGTTGTTTAGGACCCATATTTTAATTATTGGTGCTTCTGTCACTTCCTTGTTCTCTAAGTGTTTTTAGACTTAACACATTTAATTTCATCCTGCTTTTCCTTGAATCTTTTGATGTCATGTCAGTGATTGTGTTAATGCTGTTTCACATATGTGAGCTAAGGATGATACCTGAGTGTTCATACGTGATCACCTGAAATATCTCCAGCAGCTGCTGAGAGAACAGGAAAATAACTTTTCCATTTCTGCAATACAAGAGAAATGATATCCAAGAAGTGGATTAAAAGTTCTTAAAGAAGTGGTGTTGGGTTTTGAGTTTACTATTGATTAAAGGAATAAGTGAGGGCTTTTTCCCAGGCTTCTGTATATCTTCAAACATTTAGTATGAGATTGTGACTATTCCCTCCCAGGTGCCCATTTCAACAAGGGTTCTCTTCTCCCTTAACACAGAAGAGGAAGAGAAGATGTTTCTAGTAAGAATGATCAGTTTTGTTGTCTGAGAGAGGCAAGAAAACATGTGAGAGACCTGGAACTTTGGATAGCTTTTCAAATGCCAAAAAATTAATTTGGGGGTCATAAAACTTCTGGTATTATTTTACTTTGTTCAGCACTGAGAGGGGGTTATAATCCCACCAGATTCTGTGGAGATCTTTTAACATCAAATGTGAAAAAGTTTAAGAAATTTGACTGGATGTTTGCTGAGATTTAGATTCTAGTGTCCTTGGCTAGCTGATGGAAACGTATGTGAGTAATACATGCAGGGAGAAAGAATTAGATGTTCTACTTTACTAACAATAAAAGAAAATATGTATTATATTTCTAACACCACCTCACACAACGTTAATGAAGTTAAGATACAGAAACCAGTTATGGACTAAAAATAACTTTTTCCTTTCAGTGATAAGGAAATGATGGCCTATGATATTACAAATATCAGTTAAAATTCTCAATTTCTAGACAACTGATGCAAGGTACAGGACCACATGATTGGTAGAGCTTATTTTATGTTTGAGATGAACTCAGAAAATCTGATACAAAGCAGTGCAGAAGTGAATTTAACAGCCTTGCCAGCTCACATAGGCAGAAACCTCAAGCTGCTGGTAGTGCCGCCATGAAACTCAGGACAAGCTGAACAAGGGGACCTACTTGTCTGAAGTACCAGGGGAAGACTCAGAAGTCATGGCAGGGATACAAATTTTATGTGAGAAAATGGTAAGACGCACGTAAGTGATGCAGGCTGCAGAATAACTCGAGAGTGGCTCGAGTGCAATAATGGGTGTTAAGGAAAAGCCGTAAGCATCCAAGGCTGCTGTGGGGAGATCCTTGAGCAGCAGCTGTGACAGCCAGAGATGACTTTAAATAAGGTGCTCTCACCTGCCAGTAAAAACCTTTCCCCTTGGACTCGGGATGAAGTGATGACAGGACAGGCAGAGATAACAGAGGAAATGAATGAATTTGTCCTGGAATTGTGAGACTCATTCTATCAGAGAAGGGGTAGGGTTGTCAGTAGTGTCAGTGCATTCAGGCTTAGATGAGCTTGGAAGTGCAATTCACAACACCTGTACCAATCTTCTCACTTGTTTCTTGAAGAAAGCTCTTGTTCCTGACAAAGGCACACAAAGCAATTATTTCTTTATGAAAAAAGTTTCTCTTTAAAACACTGAAAAAATATAGTATAGGTAACACTGGACCAATCCACCTCTGTCTTTGTCAGTGAGAAACTGCCAGCAGCACAGCAAATTAATTCACTCTATTTCTAGCTATTATGAATGTTTTTCACCTTTTGATCCCTGTTCAGATTTGTCATCACCTTTTGTCATCAGGTTATTCTCTATAACCACATCATAATCTTCCAGGAAAGGATCAAAAATAAATATTATTTGCTAATTACAATTCCAAGAATTGTTATCATAAATTACGTGATTACTTGGCTTTAGGTAAACTTTTCAGATTCTTTCTGATTTACTGGGTATAAATTCACTTTCTTCACAAACTGGCCCCAATGTTCTGTACCCCAAGCCTTGGCCAGTACCCTCTGAGCAAGCATTTGGATGTGGGATTTTTGTTTTAGTCCTCTCTTTCAGCTAAGCTTGTTGGGCTGCAGGGCACGGCATTCATGATATAGGAAGGATTTAAAGAAAATAGGAAGAGATGGATGGATGAATAACATTGGCTTTTATTATAAGACATTGGAGGTAATTTAAAAGTAGTTGACTTCCAGAATATAATCTGTATATATTGGGCAGCTTTTATTCAAAGTACATTCATTCAAAGTGAGTACTAATGTATAAATTACACCTTAGCAAATGAAAAACCTCCACATCTTGTTTCACTGATATAAGCGTGCGTTTATACACTCACCAATAAATGATTTTTGAGTATCTCTCATCTGCCTGTCCTTCAATTCTCAAGAATCCTCTTGAATCCTCAAGTCTTAAAAAAGAGAAAAGCAGTTCTGTCTCAGTGGCTGTGGCTGTCAGGGTAGTTCAGAACAGGAATATTTCAGACTAAAATGAGAATTATTCAATGTTATTTGCTCCTACTTCAAAATGGAAATAGGATATATTTTGCAAGTGATTACCTGCAGTAAAAATTATTAATCCCAATTCAACTGAAGAGGGGGACAGAGTTCCATTAGCCAAGCACACAGAAAGGTATTTCACAGCCTCTGAGATGGCTCTAAGTATTTGTGAAAATCAACGTCAGTCAAGCCCTAAGCAGAACAGCTTGGTCTCATCCTGCCAAGCACACATATGTGGAGGGTTTATGCAGATTAATGTGTCATTTCTGGAATCCATGTTCCATGGGTGTTATAATGCTTCTCTTCTCAGAAAGCACTCTGCAGCTTTTAATCAAGTTTCTAATCAATTCAGCATCAAAAAATGATTGGTTAACATCTGTGATTTTAAACTCATTCCCCATAAAATAAGCTGTGCTGTATAACGTAGGTTTAATCTGCTTCATCTTTACTGAAGATGTTTGTTCAAGCCAGGAAGAGCTGTGACTAAACTTCAGGAGTCTCTGTTGTCTAAGGAGTGACTGGAACCAACCCCAGAACATGTTTAATCTCTGCAGAGACAGCACTGGCCCTACACAAAGAAGCTGCAGGCAGCCGTGTCCAACATTACTACAGGACATAAAATTAAAGATGAAGTTTTCCTCTTTCCAGATTGTCTTGTCTGCCACTGCATCAAGGGTATTGAGAAAGATACACTCTATTTCCCATCTGGAATACTCTCATTCATCTGATTTCTGATCACTTATAATCCAAGATATAATTTAATGTGTTGAATAAACATCCAGTAATATTAATACATTGGAGCAGATCATCGTGAGCTACAGTTCACTCTGTAGTGCAGAACACCTAAAGCAGTGAAAGAAAGAAATATATTTCACAATTTAGGTTCTAGTTCATGTTCCTTACTGCATTTTTCTTCTCTGGCTTTTTGAGAAATAGAATTTATTACCAAAGAAGAATGGGATTCCTGCATGGTCAGCATCTTGTGTACTTTAGGAGAAGATCAGCTAACTCAAGATGACTTATATTTTCCTCCTGCACTTCAGAGAATTTCAACTTTTTGTATGTATCAGCTGGAAGTGAAAATGCTGAAAAACTCAAAGGAGGCAATAATTCTTGATTTTACCTTCAGCCAAGTCAATTACAGTGTGGAGGACAACCAACAGCTTGATAAGTATAAGGTTTTAAAGGAGCTGGGCACCCGGAAGGTTTCTGCAACATATCTGTGGATATATCTCACATTCACAGGCTTGATGAGGAAGCACCTTTGTTTGACGTGTACATTGGAAGATTTTTACTCAGGAAACTAATTACAGCTCACTGAACTTCTATGGGAAACCTTTCCCCAAGTTATCCTTTTTACCCCGGTGCTATCAGAGAGACTGTCTGAGCATACTGAAGTTAGTGAGACTTCCACCATGCATTAATATAAAATCACTACTGAGTTATTCTAAGCAGAATTGACAATATGTGATAACAACAACTATGATCACCCTGGTC
>WEIT01005685.1:2287-27829 GCA_013389985.1 Dryoscopus gambensis
AGTTTGTGTCTTCAGCAGTATACAAGGGTCTCAAAAAACCCCACGACATCTTTAATGAGAAAGCATTGTAGGTGCTATTTTTTCAGATTCTTGTATTTGTCAAGTTTCCTTTAATCTCAACACAATTAATAATGTTCTATAACTTACAAGACTTTTTTATTATTTTAAACTAAGTCAATAAATTACAGGAAGTTAAAGACCAAACAAGGAGGCCTGATGAAAGCTGCAGTTGGAAGTATGTCTGAGTGTTCAAAACCAAAGAGATATCAATTAATGTGTATGACATTCTTTTCTTTCTAAATTGCTACTGTCATTATTCCCTTTCCAGTGTTTAGGAAGTCGTTAGGGAACATATTCACCACCAACAAATAATTTGTCAGGAATACTGTAAGAGAGAGTTTGGTACTGAAAACAGAGCAGAGACCACTGTTGGAAACATGACTGTCACTGTAAACACTGCAGTTCAACTTTACAATAGAAAAAAAGATGTGTTAAACCTTCCCTCATTGTCTGTGGGAGCCAAGAAAGATTACAATTTCCCTGGAAAGTCAAATCTCCTTTCCCAGCCATGCTGTCTGCCTCTGAATGCTCTGCAGGCATCAGATGCCCAGGGAGCAGCGTGGCTCACTCACCTCTCTCTGATCACTCTGTGATTCTGTGAAATCAGTGTAATTGAGAGAAAGGTATTAACTAATTAACATATGTGCCACATCCCTTTCTTCTCTTATTACCAGGTCCTCAAGAAATACTTCAGGTCAACTATGAAACCAGCTGATTTCTTTCTCTTTCATCACTTGGAGACTGATCATTTTCTTTTTCAGTAGAAAACAGCTCTCAGGTGATATTTCAGTTGTTCACAGGACTAGCACAGCTCTGCTACAGTGAAAGTTTTACAATTCCCAGCAACGAGATCAAGGTCAAGTTAAAGTTGGATGAGTATGCCTGAAAACCATGACTGCAGCAGAGCTGTATTATTTGCAAGAAGTTAATAATTTTATTCTCAGGATTAAAATTTTTTATAAAACCTCAAAAAACCTGACTAACAATTTTTTTTAGGAAAGATATACACACGCTTCACTAGAGTGACAGATGTAAGTGTGACATTAATCAAGCAAAATTCAGCAGTCACATATATATAAAACATCAGTTTCGGTTTAAGCTCAATATTTGCTTAGAAGCTTGCTTAATAGCTTTGTCATTGGTAGTTCACTTTTAATTTAAAACTGTATTTCAGCAGCCTTCCAAATAATATATTGATACATTTCTGTCAGGTATAACTAGATTCTAAACAGCTTTCAAAATATTTAGAATCTGCCCTTTATCTGCTAGACTCTGTTTGCCCAAGAAATTTAATGTTTCACATAATTGAAGAGCTTAGAATATGTGCTGCATTAACATGAATTTTGACTAAAGTCACTATGTACCTAATTCTTCATTATGATGATCACACAATCGATTGCTAGAAAGGCTCTGCAAAGCTAAAATTTAAATTTATTTTCTTAGATGGAAAATGATCTGTAACATTCTGGTCTTCAAAACAATACTAGAATTGACTGCTTCCAAAAGACAAAAAGAAAAGCTGTACTACAGTATAGTATTTAGACACTTTGAACCTAAAGTCCTTGATCAAGTGAAAATGCTTGCTTTTGATGTGTATGAGTAAAATGAGTATTGGAGATGGTTTTAAATTGAATAGAATTACTTGGATGCTCAAATATCCTCAAGACTGGGTCCATCTCTTGTGAAATGGAGACCAAGCAGAGATGCTGTATGAAGATATATTTCAGTTACAAATTTAATTTTTTTTTCAGCTGCTGACTTTTTTTATAGAAAGAAAAGTCCCCAAACTCTAAGAAATACCACTAAGAATTCAATGTTTTAAAGTCTATTTAGATGGTAAATCAACATCGGTTCTTTTTGCTCAGAATATTTGAGATGCATTACCTGAGGGATTATTTTCTGTCTTCAGCAGCTGGATATATTTTAAAGTTAGATTCATCTGTTATGAAGTGTAAATTCACACAGTTCAGGATCAGAATGCAGAAGATGATAACAAAGTGCTGCTTTAATAGGTGATCCATAGGAATCCTAGTATCAACAGGCAGCTGTCACATTTGTATGCATTTCTCATACCCTGCTTGGATCTGAAATGGATAGCTGCCAAAGAGAATAAATTTGCTTTCTTTCTCATCTAAGACCTTCTCCTTGTTGGTAAATAATATATTTTCATCAGGAAAGCATGAATATGTAAAACCCCTGAAAAAGATAACATATGTATTTATATAATCACTCATAGCCAGGCCATATTACTGCAATAAATTATACTATTTGGTGTAATACTGAGAATAAAATGATGATCATAATGAACAGAGAGGCTATTATTATTATGGTTCTTACTGTTCTGGCACCATGACCATATTATTCTCATTTCAGTCATATTTTTGTCAAGGCAGATGTTGTAAAAATCATAAACCTGATGATGCGTCTTGCATTTCAGAATGAACTTCAGAGAAAAACAAGATCAGTGCAAGGGGTAATAAAACCAGCTGATGTCCACTCTCCTTTCCCCTTTTAATGCTAGGCCATTGGTAACAACCTGATTTGCAGGTCTCAACTGCCCTAGTGTTAAAAGTGTTATTGCAGTGACTGGGGTGACACCTCCCAGTGTCATGGAAGGACTGAGGATACCCCATATTTGCAGATGTCTGCATCAACAATGAAAACCTATATTCTTCTTTTGGATCCTTGATTAGAGTACTGCAACATTTTTGCAGGCTGTATTAAAGACAACTTTGTTTTCACTCTTACTTTTATTACTTATTTACTACTCTTACTATTTATTAAAAAAAACCACTCCACTGCTAATCAAAACAAGAGGTACCATGATGGTTGGTAGATAACTGATAAGCGAAACATAGAAAAGCCTAGGTACAGCCCACACTGACATTGTCCACCTGAAACTGGTCATGGAGTGAGAGAACAATAGAGACTTCCAAGAGCAGAGTCATGACTCCAAGATTTCCTGAAAGACTCATGTGTACAGCTACTCTCACTGGGTTTGCTCTAGTGAGAACTAAAGGCAGTCATGGTCTTGCAGTGAATCCATCCGTGAAAATTTTCAGTGAACAGCAGATATTTGACTCTCTGCATAAATTTTTCCTGATATTATAGTTGTTCATACATTGGTTCAATGTGAGACTACAGTGTCACTTTTCTAAGTGACTTGCCAGCACATTGTCATAAAAAAAATTGCCGTGAGAACCTAAAAACCCCAATAAAATCTATCTGTGCAGAGTTTACAAGGCAAGCATCCAAACTTCATATACCAAGAACACCCACACATCCTACCAAACTTCTTTTAGATGGGAGGAGCTGTGAGCAAGTATCTATGAAAATTTATTTCAGGAATTTGTTATGCAGATAATAGCGTGGCCAAAAAGTAATTTCAAGGTATTTACCAAGCACACAAAGCCTTGTACCCTTCTACTTGCTACATAACTGGATTGTAGATCATATATTTATTGAGGCAGGGATTGTATCTTTATCCTCTTGATCTGCATATGAAATTGCCTCAGTAGATGCTATATGGTCTGACTGCAAATATGGTTGCTTTAACACCTCATGATCAGGGAGAAAAAAAAAAAGCACTGAGCATCCAACATTTATCCTAAGTCTTATCTTGTGGACTGATAGCATCATGAGACACCTTCCGACTGCTATCCTCAGGCATAATTTGACTGCTAATTGTTTTTCTTATTACCAACACTTGCAATTAAAATCTTTGTAATTAGAACACCATGTTTTTATAAAATAATTTGCATTTAGTTAATTTCTCATTACTTTATTTATTATCTCTCTTTTCACTCCCTCCCACAAATCACAATGAGATGATCTCGGAATGTATTTTCAGAAAAGTTTAACTGGTGCTTCACTTGAAACAAGTCAAGAACTATCGGCTGCAAAACATCCAGAACTTGTCTCTAAGTGAATGTAACATTAGTGAAAGCATACCAAATGGGCTTCAACAGTGTTACCCCACCCTATTCCTTCTCTTTTTGTCAGGATATGAAAAAAAATAGCTTTTACAAATAAGAAAGCAACTATTCCAGTCAGAGTGAAGGATAACTGTAGATAAACAGGAACAAACTAAGATCGTGCCAAGAATTGAATAGGAATTGCATTAAAAAACCACTGCAGTTAGGCATACTGACATACCGCTTGTAGTAAGCTGCAAAAAGACAAGGGTAAAGTGTGTGAAGATCACTGTAAGCTGTAAATTTGTATCTGGATCCAATTTCTGAAATAACAGGGACATTTGTCCTTAAAGGTTTACATCAAATAAAGGAAAAACGTATACAGAATTTATTTCTGAAAGTTATTCAGCTGGTGCTGAATTGCTACGACATGCTGACTCTTAATAAGGTGGCAGGACCCCCAGTAGCTATCTCTGGTAACCTTCCTGTTGTGCTCCCAGGTCCACCTAGGTCTTGTATCCTGTTGATGCCATCTGCTGAGTGCAGAGGTCCAGTCCACTGTAGCTGCCCATGCCATCTGCCTTGCACTCCTAACCTGCTCCGTGTGACATGTTGGGCAGATATCAGGCTAGCACGCTGAACTGCACTGCATGAGTATTTCTTAGCTTCCCTTTTCAATATGCTTTTCCATCTCGGCAACATGAATCGCCTCAGACGGCTGCAGTCAGCTGGTGAATCCCAGCAGTGACCACCAAGCAACTAGAGTAATCGTTTTAGGACAAGTCATTACTCCTGAGATTTACTATGAATTGAAGAGGTGTTGCTTATTGAAATACGTTTATTTGATAAAGAAGGTCATGTACCAACTTAGGCACTGTGCATTTCATGCAGTGTTAAGAAGTGGTCTTACTTTGGGTTTGATATGCTGTACTTGCACTGACTTAACAGGAAGTAATTTTTTTGCAAAACGACAACATATATGTAGATTTTATTTTCTGTGCCTAGTTGGCATCTAAACTCCACTAAGATTTTTATTCCTCCTGGCACATGCTGTGCATTTATTCCACTTGGATTCATAAAAGCCTACCAAGGTTCAGTGTCCCTATTCTTCATGCCAGTCCTTGCAGCCCTTCACAGACTGTATACACTTTCAGTACACAGCGGAACACTTTTTTGGCTGTACCCAGCTACTGCAAAGTGGTGGCTCTACACAGGGTTTTTAGTCAGTCTTATAATCTGATGATAGAAATTTATCTTCCACATATACTGTGATTCTTACTACATTTAGCAATAATGTACCATCTGAGACTTTCAGCAACAAACTACCCAGCTTGTGACTGTGCAATGCACTGGGTGTCTGTTCATCCAGGAATTTAAAATGAGTAGTCACTATCTGCACCGAAAGCATATCCATGTTCTCTGTGTACCAAATCAAACACAGCCTGGACACTTTGAATTCAGTGCAGATATCTCATACCAGCCCACATGGAGACTGGTCTCATTTGGGACTTTCAGGCATGAGCTGATCTGTGCACATACAGTATAGACCAGACCGGCAGCACGTGCACAGATGGTTTTATGGACACTTTGGATTCCTACCATTTTCTTCATTAGAATGTTGGCATGTATAAACTCTTCTTATTATGGGAAAATACAGAACATATCTGTCACATAAACCTCCCCTGCCTCCAACAGCAAAGGATACTGAGCAAGATTTTTTAGGGCAATCTTATATAGCAATACTAAAAAAAGAATCCTAGTTATAACAACTGTCCGTTTGGTGTTGTGCATATTAACTGTTTACTCTTCCTGGAAAGATTAGTAGTCTAAAATTTGTATGTAGTATAAAAACACCATTTAATTTCTCTCTGTGAAGGAAGGAGCAGGGGAGCTGTGGGAGGACAAGAATGAGCTGTAGGCAGTCTTGACTTTGATGAGTTACAGCTGTGCTGAACCAGGTGTTTCTATTAAAGACCAAAGACCAGCTGACCCTCTGGCAGGTAACTCATAAAAGAGAGAGGAGAGGACACTAGAAGAGCACTACTCCTGAGAAGGCAAACAAGCAGCACAGAAAAGAAAGACTAGATGAGAACTATGAAGAAAGCAAGCAGGACTGAGGCAGCTTTAGGTGAGAGCAGCCTCCCTTGTAGCCCTGGACGGAGAGCTGGGTGTTTTGTTTACTGTCAAATGGTTCCCCATGTGAGGATTATGACTGCAGACCTAAGAGCTGTCTTGTTCTACTGACAGGGAGTAGGCAATTCCAGAGGAAGACCTATCTCACTGGTCTTACCCATCTAGCTCCATTTACTATGAAGGTACTAAGGTGGCCACCTTAGATTAAATATCCAGGTTTTAGATGGCTGAAGAAATTTAAGGAGATGCATTATTCTCTAGGTGGTCCTAGTCTTTGTTCAGCTCTGAGGCATAGGATGAAGAAACTAGAGTCTGCTATTCAAACTGTGGGTTAGATAAGGTCAGATCTTCTTCTCTTGGGATATTTATTACCCCCGAAAGTTGCTGGACTAGAGCAAAAGTCAGACCATTGGATGGCTCTGCAGTTGCTGTCAAAAGATGCCATGCACCATCCTGAAGGTAAGGTTCTCTTCCATAAGCACTGTGCAGCTGCAGTGCCTGTGCTCTTTTTCACATAATTAGTCTGAGTCCCTTCTTACAAGGTGTGTGGGAAATCTACAGTGATTGACCTGTGAAGTTAATTAATTATGCCAGCGATACCGGAAAACTACCATCTTGTATTAGTTTATTCTTCAGAAGGAACTGCATTAGACATTTTCCTCACTTTTTTGATTAAAAAATCCTGCTATGAAGTGTAAACTAATACTTACTGACCATCATGAAAGAGCTATCACTTCTGATTTTGCAGTCATTCTCCACTATAAAAGCAACTATACCTCTTTATGAGATAGAAATTAAGTAGACCCCCTTTGTGCATTTCTTTCTGAAATGTCTACAAAATATGGCTATGCCATACCTTCTTAGAGAAAAACTGGACAGTTTAAACACTGTGTGGAGTAAACAAACAGAAAAGGTGTGGGTGAGTTTTATTTTTCTCCCTCTGAGATGACAGTAGAAATACCTTCATTTTGAGCAAGCTTTTACTTGTCATTCAAAGGCTTTTTGATTGAACAGGTCAAAAACCTGTTGGAAAAAAATAATTTCAGGCTTTTTATAGAATCCTCCAACTTCAAATGAAAAGGCTTTCCTTAGTACATAAAACCTCCAAAACAACCTACCCTCTAGGTTACTGGAAAATATACGCAATTTCCACAGCTAACCCAAGATGACTGATAGCTGACAATCTTTGAGAGGCCAAATGCCAGATTATATCAGAGATTTATTAGGTGGGGGCTGAAGAGATGCTTCCTTTCAAAGGATCTATTCTCCTGGCATTAACTTATTGTTCTGTTTTTGCTGAATTGGGCAACTTGAAGAGACTCACTGCTTTTCTCTCCCAGGTCTTGCTCAGTAAGTTATAGCTCCAAACTCCACCATACAGAACCTGCCCGTGCCAACTCCTGGGTGTTAGGTACAAATCAGTGATTTCTGCAGTAGGCAGTGGCAGTATGAAATGGGAGGAAATGTCAATCTTTCTGTTTAGAGTTGCTCTTTTTGAAGCCAATTCATTGGGATGCATTGCTTACTCGGATGTGTATAGATGAGCACATTTAAAGCCAGATGCCAGACATCTGTGTCTGTGCAATCCACCTGTCTCTGCTGCAGAAACAAGGATAATGGGAAAAATTACCAGACCTAGGAGCTTTTGCACTGGAAATGTAACCTCTGAAAAGTACTAATTGAGTTGACCTTAGCTCTAGCAGGTCTACTGGTACAGTAAAAATTATATAGTTCAGTCACAAGAAAGTAAATTTGCAAGCGATTTCGAGGAAAAGAAGCACTCACTGTCCTCTGTGTACTTGCAGGAGAGAATCTTCTGCAAACTTCTGTGGTGGGTGAAAATGTAAAAGGAGTAGAGTGCAAAGACCTAGTTCTGGTCTCCTCCTACTGTATTTGGGAAAGGGCGTAATTTTCAGATTTGCATTTCTTTTCAAATAATGACCAGTAGAGAGGAAACTGGGTGAATATATCTTGCAAATCATGCTGTATCAGCTTTCAAAGACCTGGTAGTTTCTACACTTAGTAGGAATGGAGTTATGCTGGCATTAGGACAGTTCAGATGGCAGCATGAAGGATGCAGGCTGAGAAGATGCTGGTTCCTGCCAGAAACTAGATTATCCTTATTTTACATACTCCTCTTCACAAAACTCATCTTTTTGTCCTTTTTTTTCTTTCCCTGGTCAAGTAGGGAAATTCAGGAATGTGATTTTGACCAAATGAATCATGAGAGCCAGGGAGGGACAGAAGTGAAGGCAGAAGCACCTTCTGTGGCAATTGCCTCAGGAAACAGAATGACACTGAAGGGGTGATAATTAGCTTATAGTAGTGGAGCTATCCTATGACAGGATACAAACCGAGTGATTTTCGACAGCAGGGAATTGGTGAGGCAGAACTCCCCTCTGGGCCAAGTGCCCCGTCATTAAACTGCAGGAATAGTGCAGGGATGTGCTGAGCCTCTCCCCACAGCTGAACAAATGTCTCTTATGGCCAGACCGGAGTGAGAAAAAATGCTTCCACATCAGGAAGAAAAGTGGTAGATGAACCAAGACATGAGCTAGTTTCCAGGTCCAATTCTTCTGAATAAGAATGGAGAGAGAAGGAAAAAAAAAGAAATGCTGAGAAGACATTACCTAAGGGAGACTGGAAGCAGCACTCTCTGTTGTGGAGGGAGAGGAGTCAGACAAAGAATGGAAACAGGAAGGCTAGTGCAGGCTGGATGTATTAATATGTGAGATGTCGAGCGAGAGAAAAACAAGCAAAGCGGTTGTGCTGCCAGATCTGTGGCCATTGGGAGGTGCATCTCTTGGCCACTGCTTGTAATGAAATAGCAAATAAAACCAACAGTACCTATGTGCGCTGCTGTTAATGGGTGATGCTCAAAACCTGAGTCCACTTGCAATTATGGGCCTCCCAGAGTTGTCACCAATCTGTACTATTTTCGCTCCACTCAGCCCCAAGACACAAGCACTCATTGGTTTTCTGTTTCTCAAGTATCTAAAAAAACACAGGCAAGCCAAAGCAATAATTTAGTTTATTACATGGCAAAGGTACACTAGTCACTTGGGTCCTCTCTAATCGCCATTCTTGGCAGTATTTATCTCATTTTTGAGATATTTTTGAGATAAACATTGCATCCAAGCTATCAAAAATGCAGCACCATAGATCTTTGGGGAAAACAGATGCAGGAAGCCTTAATTTTCTTAAGTGCCCAGCTAAATGACCCTCAGATAACAGAGAAGGTGCAGTGGGTAAACATTTTCCTTGGTCAGGGATGACAGTCTTGCCTTTCACACTGAACTTAGCAACTGTTCCTACCTTTTTGCATCCTTTCATCTGCCACGGTCCATTAAATGTGTACCTTCCTGCCCTCCACGGACTCTTTTCCTTCAAGCAGGACTGACAGCCATACATCAACCTTAGCAGAGAAACTTGTGCAGTGCCAGGCTCCAGGATAAGGGCAGCTGACTATAGATCAAACTTAAAACCTGCTGTGTTGACTTAGCATATTTGTGTGGGAAGTAGTGAATATACCAATCAGGGAACAAGAGAGTCCCCTAAAGGGACAGACCCCAAGAAACCTCTCCCGGTTAGGGTGAAGCCTCCCAGGATGTTTTGTCCTACCAGGCCAATGTACCCCAGTTCTGTTTCCCTGACTGGCCTGTTGATTTGTCTGCCCCTTTTTCCCTTATATGACAAGGTCCCACCCATGTACCGCCCCTGGGCCCTGAGACCATTAGTCCGTGTGCTCTCTCTGCCCCCTTCATCCCCATATAAAATCCAGCCCCATGGCATGGGACTTCTTCTCTCTGCCTTTGGGAATCGGGCTGTTACCGTGTGGCACTCTCTGCTCTTGGAACTATGTGACTAAAACATCCTCTGAGGTCTCCACGTGAAGAGCCTTCTCACCTCCTTTAACGCCGCCGTGATGCAGAAGCTGAGAGCTGGCTGGAGCACCGTGCGGGGCAGGCAGCCCCGCTGCGCTCTCCGGGAAGCTCAGCGGCTTGCCACACCATCGCAGGGAAACCACAAACGGCAACATATGTATGCATATTTATCTAACCATCAGTTACATGTATGCTAACCACATAACAATGCACAACAACTTATTTTTCTTTATGGATACAGAATATACTAATTTTATAACACGTATTTCTTTTTTAAAAAATTGATTCACAATTCACAGCTGAAATGTATTTGAGAGACAGAAATATGTTTGGTATATCACACACGTACGAGAGCCCTTTACAGCCCCAATCAATCTGGTGTAATCTCACAGCTGCCCATGCTTAGAGCAGAAGGCTGGACTACACCTCTTGAGGGCTTTCCCATTCTGGGTGATGCTGTGAAACCAGACAGACACAGTAGAGTTGTTCTTATCTTTAAATACCTCATTAATTTGGCAGAGAGAGATTATAATTTCTGTTTTTCAAATTTACTATATGTTGTCATTGCCTGTCTTTGATTCAGTCTTCACAAAGCTGAGATAACAGCATGTCCAGTGAAAATGAACAAAACTACACTCAGGCAATCAAACGTGTTGTTCTTGTCCCAAACAGATATATAATTAACTTGGGTAATAGTTTTGTTGGTAATTTCAGTTTTCACCCAGGAGAATAAGTTTACTTAAGGACACTTTTTTTTTGTATTTAAACGTATCTCAGTCTGTTTACTGTTGTGAGGCAGGTGATAACTCACTGGGAACATGGCTCACAGGTGGAGGTGTTGGAAGCTTTTAGAGCTTGGCCCTGTGTCCACCTCACACAAAGTTAGGTACCTAATTAAAAGAAAATTGAGTTTGGCTGCCTGGATATCAAAGCGATTGGAGGCAGCTCAGCTTGAGGTAGCAATATGGACATACTTCTATCCTGACAGAAGGTGCTTTCAGCATCACCAGCGTATTTTTTTACCATAAATCTGAACTGAAAGTGGGTATTTTTAATCTAACACAAGTAAGAGTAAGTAAATTTTCTCCTGAGCCTCTGAAGTAAATTTAGAAACAAATTGTGAGTATATCATATAATAACATTGAATTAGTATGTTCATTTCACGGGCAGTTAACCTTTATGTCTCTTTAGTAATTGATTGCTTTAATACTTTGTTAATATTATTAGTTTCATTAGTTTATGATCTTTTCTCTTACATTTGGTCTTTTATCACATTAGGTCTATAAATTTTCACAGAATTGACTAGTCACAAAAATGAAGTTGTTACGCTCTAATACCATTCTGTCCTTAATGGAAAGGAAACACATTTTTGTTATGTATCTCTCTTCACAAGGATAACTGAAATACAGGGATTACAAATTAAGTTAGTATAGCTATGCTAGCTCTGCCAAAATGCTATGAATTTATAGTTTTGGTCAAAAACCAGAGTAAAACTAAGCTATTTTTTAATAGTTATATTATTAATTAATAATCCTGTAATATAATCTTTCCAGTAATGTGTCATGACCTCTAAGTATCTCAGATCATGTTATTAATCGTGTAGGAAGAAAGACAACTGAATGCCATACAACATGTAATATTCTAGACAAGAGAGGAGCAGGTCAGGCCAAGCATTTCATATGCTATGCGTGCATCAGTATTTGAAAGTGAGAGAAACCCTGAAAAGTATCTGTAAGGAAGAATTAGCTCGTCCACTTAGTTTCCCAAGTAAAATGTGAATTTACAAGCATTTTGAGATGTGAATGAAATAAAATTTTCACATAAACAGAAAGGCACACTGAGATCAGCAATCAGGTCTATTTCAATACCTTCTTTGTTTGTTGCTGAAATTTTTCTTATCATCCAAGGGGTCTGACTGGCTTAGTTAAATTTGGTTAATTGCCTTGACTCATTTAACATTGCTACTGTATAATATTGCTCCCAAATTGCAAATGAGCTTGATTCCAACACCCCCTAAATTGAATGGAAAGGTTCCCAGTGGCTCTGGCTGATGCTGGAGCAGTTCCATGGTTTGTATCATTTATTAGGGCATTTTGTTTGGCATGATTTGAGAAGTCTGTCGGTAAATTCATACCTTTTTTATCTGCATCAGGTATAGTACTCCAAAATGCTGTCATTACTAAGAAGCTCTGCTAAAAACTGTAGAAACTTAGTGTTACTTGAAAATTAATAACACAATAGTCTTTAAAATGTATTTGTACTGCAGATCTAAATCTAGAACAATCTGCTAAGAATCAAATCCCATATTCTTTCTTATTGACCTCTTCAGCTTCACTGGACAATTTTCAAATCATCTTACGTGAGTAGTCACTCAACTTGCTGCAACAGCTGGGTTCAGACTGGAATTGTGACTTGTCTGCATGTTACTGCTCTATTAGAATTATAGAATCATAGAATATCCTGAGTTGGAAGGCATCCACAAGGATCACTGAAGTCCAACTCACAGCCCTGAGTAACACCACACACACAACAAATATTGTTTTATTGATCATCAGAAAATGGTCACCACAGTTATCTTAAATGGATTTCATTTCTATATGAAATATCATTTTGATGCTATTTTTTTTTCTACTGTAAATAGCCCAGTAAACAAGATGTTTCGTGGATTCTCCTGGCAAAAAAATCTGTGATGTAAATGTACTCAGTCCAAGGTAATTTGTGCTAATGGCCAGTAAACGAGTTAGAAACATGACTGATTTAATTGCCAAAATTAAACCTATTTCTTCCATATGTTAGTAAAAGTAGCTGCTCTAAGAAATTTAGATTCTATATGTAACATAAGGTAGACTCTGGTCCACAAAAATTAATTTAGAGAAATTTCTATACCATTAGAAGGAAAAAAGCCTTAAATGTATGTATTAAGATGTTTGGGCAGTGGCTGATATATTGGACAGCAGCTGTCAATATATGCTGTGGTTAGGGAAAACCCTTTTAAGTTCATGATCATAGAATAATGTGTTTCACTCTGGGAGCTTAAGCAGCAATTCTACTCAGATGGGCTAAACTGCTTTATATGAACCTTTACTTTCTCATTCAGAGTAAAAGAAATATTAAACTTTTCCAGACATTATTCATGAAGCTTCCTTTTCTCAAATTTAATCTCGTGCAGACAAACTGATGCAACTTAGCATTAACTGATTGTAAAGTGAATGTGGAGAGCTGGCAACCAAAACGTAATTGATTTCATCTACGCTTTTTGTGATTTTTCACTGACTTCAGTAGACTCATTTCTTGCCCATAAATATGGGATGAAAATCAGATCCAGAAATACAGTCTGTATTTCATTCACTAATTTTCAAGGAATAGGCTTACAAACTATTTTGTGATAAAAAATGTAATTTACATAGCAGGAAATAATTTACATCGTAGGAAAACTATAAAATATCTACACTTAGATGTATGGATTTGCTTTTTTCTCATCTCTATAAACATATAAAATAGGGTTATGTTTTTTTAAATAATTGTCATAAATGTTCCAATTTACGTATGCTGCACCTTCTAGGATGAATGGGTGTACTTAGATCAGTGTTTTCTGAAAGAACAAGTAAGGAAATTAAAAAAAGGAATTTTTTTTTTTGAAGAAAATATGAAGCTTTTGCTGTTAGTTTAGGAAACTATTTATTTTCATCTGGTTCACTCTTAGGAACAGGTAGGAGACTTTAAACCTAAACTTCCTACAGTGATTTGGGAACAAGGCAGTTGTTGTCATTGGGAGTTGATTGTCAAGGGCAGAGAAAATGAGAAGATGCTGGAGGAAAGTGGGCTTTTCAGCATTAGAAATACATCTGTTATGGCTGGGTGTGGGGAAAGGGTGCCTGATTGGTGTATGAAAAATTCCCTTTCAGATTCACCTACTGCGTTGTTTGAAGATGCAACTTTCAGGCACTATTTTAATTGCCTGTTGATCCCTAGGGGAAAAGGCTTACATGTTGAGGAATACATGTAGTGCAGGTAGCTGAGCTTGCAAGCTGCGCACTGAGATGCAGACTGAGATGCAGGTTGAGTTCTGGGTGGGAGCCTGAGACAAGAAGCTAGGAGCTGCCAACCTTTGGGATGATGAAAAGCATGGAGATGGGTGGTGCCAGCCAGGTGAATGGACACTGAGACACATAGCAGGAGCCAAAGACTCGGGAAGATGAACGAGAGTCTTTCATGCTTGGACTGGGAGGGGATAAAAGCCCCGGAGGTCCTTTGTTTGAGCTCCCTCCTTAGAGGCACCAGCTTGGGCTGTTTCTGTGGTACTGTGCTAGAAATAAACGGCTTTATGGAACGAGACATCCGAGACATGGGAAACCTGGTGTGACTGTGAGTGGGGTGAGCAGGGAGCCAAGCGGGGCTCCTGTCGAGTCACTGGAGCTGCCTGATGGGAAGGGGCTTTGGTCCCAGCAGTGGAAGTCTGGCCTTGGGAGTGTGACTGCCAGGGAGCCCTGTGAATGGTCAGAGTGGGAAGTTTCCTTAATATATAGGTGTCTGCACAGTTGGACTAAACACAGACAGTGAATGGGATGGAAACCTAGCCAAAAGTGTTAGGACTGCAGAGTTACACATATGCAGGCTTGTAGGTAATCAAATATCCCCAGAATTCTTGTGCCAAATCACCAGCTCCAAACCCATTAATCTAGGTGCTGCCACGAACACAGAGACAATAAACAGAGCCCTAACATCTGAGTGAAGCCTGTAACAATACAACTGAGTCTAAGCATTTCTAGTAGCATTTCTTAAAAAAAAAAAACACCAGCATTTTGTCAAATATTGAGGTACATGCATAAATGTAAAATAAATTATCTGGGTTGACTTTGTATAAAAAACCTTCTAAGAAGACACTTAAAACAATTTAATGATGAAATCAGAAAGGTCAGAGGATATCCTGCAATAACATTTTAAGCCTTCACTGGTAATTTGTGGCATATTGTACAAATCTTCTCTGCTGCACAGTGCATATACACATATGTTTTGTAACATCTGGAATAAAGCAGCTTTTGCTAGGAACATAGCAGCCAGGGGATTTCTGAGATAGCATAGTTTTGTATCTGACTAAGTGAATGATTTCTGCTTTCCAAAGTTGAAAACTAGGAATGATGTTTAGTATTCACTAATCATTAAGTCCAATGCTCTGGTTTTTGAGCATAATTTTCAAAGCCAGTAGAAAACAGTCCAACTATTACAACAACTATTTGTACCAATTTGTGTATGGATATTACTTTATGATTCTCTGTTCTTGTGATTCAGCTGTACATGACCAGAAGCTCTGAGCTGACACATTTTACTGAACTAAAGCATCTTTTATGTTGAGTGATAGGACCTTCCCTGTAAAACCTCTACATTTTATAACTTATGCTTAAAAAAGCATGAGGATGTTAAAGCAGAAAATAAACTCCAACAAGTCTCTCATTATTCTGTACAATGAAGTATTTATCATCCTAAGGGACATTACTGGTCACAGTACTTTTTATTGGTTGTAACAGATTTTCCTGATAATTAAGAATAGATTTTTCCATTACATCACTGTAACAAGCTCTGAAGAGCAGCTAAACTGTGGTAACTTAAATCGAGATCCCTGTTGTCCTGGCTGTGTTATTGCTCATGATAGGCATTTATCTGATAGAGGTGTGTTCGGCTGGAAAGGCATTTCTCGGGCCACTGAATCCTTTCCTGTTGTCCTGTGCTCCCCCAGCCCTGATTAAGATAACACTGTAATATAACATCAACTGCATTTACCTTCCAAGCCACAATATCACAACCCTTTCAAACACCCTATTATAAATCCATAAATCTATACAGTAGGAGACAGCAGAAGCCACAAGCTATAATGAGCCATAGGGGAACTCAAGGTTATCACCTATGTCTGAGAGGTCTTCAATATGAGACACTTCGTTAGCTGACAGCAGTGGATTTGGGATAATGCAGCCCCTAGAGAAGGCAAGAAAGGAGATGAGTTCTCATTGTCTGATGTAATCTTCTTTCCTCAGTCTGTTAACCTTAAAATTGGAAATAAGGTAAAGTGGCTTCACACCAGGCTGGCTGTGAAAGGACACAGGGCAGTGGGCTGTGAGCAGACAGATGAGTTCCACCAGCTGGAAGCCGGTCAGAAAGGAAGTGCACTGGAAAATTCATTGCTTGACAGACTGCAAATTAATTAAATAGCAATGTTGTGATCCAATTAAACTTTGTCCCTTGCATTCTGTCCAGATACCCATGTGCCTGGGAAAACAAATTCAAGAAAACCAAGAGAGCTGCTCATCTAAGTATAAATAAATAAAAACAATCCCTATAAACAGAAAAGATGTCAGCACGACATTTCAGCTGAAAAAAGGGTAGAAAAAGAGTATGAAGCAAGTATTACATAATGAATTCTCAAAGGAGAACTGGTAGGAACCATAAAAGCAAATTCTGCACTAGGCTTCTTACCTGCTGTGACTGTCCAAACACTTTAGTTTGCATTTGAGAGTATTGTCTAGCTCCAGATTGCAGCATTCCTTCCATAGATTACGTTAATGCATTCACATTTTCCTTCAGGATTTTTTTTTCCTCTTCATTATCAATACCAGTCTAAAGTTTTAAAAGCAATTTTTTTCTTGAGAAAAAGTTGCTTGTGTGTCATGGTTTAAGCGAGTAGGTGGTTAAACACCACACAGCCACTTACTCACTTCTGCCCCCCAAGCAGGACAGGGGAGACAACTGGGACAATTAAAAAAAAAAATTAAAATCTGCAGATAGAGATAAAGACAGTTTAATAGGACAGAAGCTTGAGGGAAAATAATATGAACACTAATACTACAAAGTAAGTGATGCACAATCCAAGTTCATTGTCTGAAGGATTCTCGTGAAGAGAACTCAACATCTCCTGACTGATGCCCAGCCAGTTCCTGAGCAGCTGCCGCCAGCCAGCTTTCCCTGAGTTTATGTACTGGCCATGATGCCATATGATATGGGACATCCCAAACTTTGGCAGTTTTGGTCAGCTGTCCTGGCTGTGATGCCTCCCAGCTTCCTGTGCACCCTTAGCCTGGTCCCTGGTGGGGTGGGAAACTGTTAAGTCCTACACTCTGTATAAGCAGTGCTCAGCAACAGATAAAACATCCCTGTGTTATCAACATTATTTCCATCCTAACTCCAAAGCACTGCACTATACCAGCTGCTAGGAAGGAAATCAGGTGTTTTGCAACTGAAACCAGGACATTGTCTCAGTTCGGGCAAGGGTGGATGTCACTTTCAGGAATATTCATGTCAAGCTAGTATTCAGCCACTACCTTCACACTACTCTGGAACAAAAAAACACAGAAAAAGTCTCTTGGATAAGAAGTCCTTCTGACTCTGATGAAATGCCACTAAAGTAGCCTGCAATCAGCACTGGTGAAAAAGGGGATCATCAATGCAGAAAAACAGAATCATGTTTCCATGATTTTCCTAAATCTACATGCCTCAAAGCAAAGGCCAAGTCCCAGTAAAGCTAGGAGAAAACCTTCTCCTAATTTTAGACAATGAGGAATGTGGATATGTATCTGAGCTTTCATATTCTTTGGGGAAGAAGAGTGCAGGAAGGTACAAAAGGTGATGAACAAACAAATAAATATTCAGGTCCTGGAACACAGTAGCAGAAACTTTATAGAGGGTGTTAAGATAGGAGAGAGATCCTTCCAATTTTAACACTTATTTTGGGGAATAAGGCACTTTGGACCTGATTTTGAAAGTCATATTTATTTAGTCAGCTAGCTCAGGACCCTGATGCATACAGTAGTTACACACACCAAGAGAACTATGCTGACATAAATATCTGCCTTAACAGAGATCTTAATCGACTAAAGCAGCAGCAGTTTAATACAACTTAAGACCAGAACCCTGTTTTCAGAACAGTTCAACAGCTATATCTACTTTCATTCACCAAGGATTGAGAATGAAGCTTACTTTCTTTTTCAGCACTCTGTGATTTTGTTTATATTAAAAAGTATTTGTTCATCAGAAAATGAACATACCTCCCTGTACTTTGCATTTATTGCAGGGGCATGAAGGCACAAACACTCTAATGAAAATCACTTCACTGAAGCCATCCAGCCTTTTAGGTACCAGCATAATTTCTTATGTGTGAGTGTCTCTGAAATGAAGAATAAAGGAAGGGGGAAAATAAAAATAAATGAAAGGACAAACACTGATGTCAGAATTGAAGTACAATTAAAGCATTTGCAAATCTAGATTTTGTACCTACCAGGGCTCCAAGAAAAACATCAAAAAACCATTGCTCGCAGGAAGGAGTTAGGTAGTTGAGATGAGGAAGGGACATAAAAGGTATAGTCAAAGATAGATTAAGTGAGTGTTTTATCCTAAGGGCATCAAGTCTTATAGCCTCCTAAATATTCTGATTTTGATGAGGCACTATTAAACACTATGGCAGGTGAAGACTTCTATCAATACATGTGTTAATCTGGCCGTCAGAATGTCTGTGGAGAATTAGTGTGGAGAGAACTACAGAAATGCTCAAACTCATGGAGAACAATTATGAAGGGTTAAACTAGGTGTTAAAGATTTCTGAACTTGTTTGGTATCACACAATAAAGGTGAAACAGAGAATTTAAATAGCGGTTTGGCAGAATACTGTCCTTTCTAATCATATACTCCAGGGGAAAATTTCCAGCTAGATTGCCAGAACTGAATTTCAGGGATTGTAAAAAGAATAGAAGACAGATTGTTCCATAGGTGGACAGTGATGTTTTTATAATCTTATTCATTAGTAATGACAAAATAATTCACCTTTAGTTTATATGAAGTTATTGAACTACAGAAGAAAGAACCCCTGTCTGTCTGCATAAGAATTAAAATGTATTTTCCCCTGCACATAAAGGTATGCCTATAAATACATATCTAATCTGCATGTCTCTTTGCTCAGTAACAATACACTAAAAGATATAGCACATAATATAATATAATCTGTTCAATTATCATGACCTGATCTATGGGTTCTTCAAGGGAAATTCAGGAACACATTGTAAACTCATCATCTCAAACAAATAAGTATAAAAGTTTCTTGCCACATCAGTTCATCACACATCATTGGATATTTTACATAAGAAAACTGAGTATTTTAGAGACTTCATGCTTTACCAGAAATATCCTTTCTCTCTTTTCAATCAGAAGATAGAGCGCCATTTTCAGCCTAGTAGCATGTGAATCAATGGCAGAAAAGAATACATTATTTAAAAATCATGCTCTTATTAATACAAAGAAAAGTGGTAATTCTTGTAAGTGAAAAAGTAGCAAATCTAGAGTATATGGTTTTTCAGTTCCCAAATATTGCATATCCCTATTTTTAAATTATCAGAATCTTTCTTGAATGGTTTCAAACTAAGTAGACCTGAAGCAGGCAGTATGGAAGCCAGGCTGGTAAACATGGCAGATCTCATACTGAAGATATCTTTTCTTACGTCCTTAGTCAGTACCACTTAGGCACACTCTTGGATGCCTTAGCTGGACTTTACATATAAGTACATATCTACAATGTAGACTGACACTGATGCTATTTTTTTAAAAAAATAGGTATTTTAAAGAATTTTTTTACCTCATTTTTGCAAAGCAAATTATCTTTGTACAGCACAGTTTACTTTCCTGGGTTGCATTCTCTCACTGAGAGGCTTCTCTGGCTTCACGGCTCAGGTGGTGCTGCAGTGAACAGCCCACTGACCATGGCAAATGCTGATAGAGTTTGGTCAAGGAACTGCCTGCTTGACCCTAAACTTAATGAGATGGACAGCTTGAGGACTGAGTTGGGGAGCATCGATGTAAATTGTCCATTGCCTTGCTAAATCTGGATAGATAGATGATTTTTGTCTCTGGCAGTAGCTGTCTTTCTGTGAAGCAGAAGCACTTGCAAGTAATTTCATTCGTGTGGAAATATTTGCTGACCTCCACTTCTGTGCAGAGTTACCAGAGAAAAGAGGAGAATCATACCTGACTGCGAAGAGGCCCAGGTTGTTTGGAGAACACAATGTTAGAAACTGCAAATTACCAGAACATTACATTTCTCTGTTGATTACAGAGAAGAAAATAAAGTCCCATGTTGTGCATGAGTAGACATGTTATCATAAATTTCCCACTTTTAAGAATAACATCAATGATAATCCTAGAACAAGATTCACCAGTTGGAACTTAGCATTGCATTGAAGCACAAATACAGTTTACTAAACTCATCAGCAATAGCTATTTTTGGCTTCTCTGTAGTGAACATTTTAATGCATAGTTAAATTACTACTCACAGCCATAGAAAGAAGCTCTTTATTATTTGAATTTTTAGAGCCTTACCATAAATTGCTAGAGGTGAATTTTACACTAACACTATAAAAATAAAATGGAAAACCTCTAAAGTGTTACAATCCAGAAAATATATGCACAGTTATCACAGATCTCAAATGCAACTACAGATAATTTTAAACACATGGTAAGCTTCTCCTTAAGTACTTACATTTTAGGGAGCATAACGGCTCTAAATCTTATTGTATTCACAGAGTAATTTTGCTTTGAACATTTGTGTAGGTAAACCTAGTGCTGCTCATAGTGATATTTATTGAAGCTGGATTGTTTTACAATTTGCAACTCATTAATTCTGTATATAATTCAAAATAAACACAGAGATTCTTGTGTAGCTCTGTAACTCAACAGCAATACATTACTATGAAATATCAGCTATCAACAGTTGTTTCATGACTAGCAGAACTAATGAGGTCAGTCTGTCAGTTACTTTCTGGCATTTCTGTATACACCAGCATGCCTTGTGCTGTGTTCCACACTCTCAGTGTCTGTCTGTCTTCTTTTCCCACCACCACCTGTCTGCTGAATTTAATTGAAATTGGCCAATGGATATTCCATCCAGCTACTGCTGAGGGCTGACTCTGATCTGACAATATTACAATGATTGATTGTTTTCAGCATAAAGAGTAGCATAAAAATTTCATTCTTATACCAAGATAAAACCTCTTCCAGTGCAACTTGTACAAGTGCTTCTTGTCTTCTCCATGTGACTACTTGTGAAGGGAAAGTGTCTGTCCTCTTTTAGGTGAAGATTTTAGTTTAAGGTTCTGTGTTGATTTAACAAAACCTGGTTCGTAGGGGTAGGGGGAAAAGAAAAAAAAGCTGTTAGAGACCGCTGTGTCCGGCACAGAGCCAATCGCTGAAGGCTCTGATGATGGGCAGGTTGCTGGCCCAATTGGACAGGCTGGTAACGCCTCTGTGATGACATATTTAAGAAAGGAGAAACTGTAAGAAGTTCTCTCTTTCTTGCTCCTCTCGGAGGGGTGGCGAGGTGGCCGCTGGGCCCTAGCCGTTGCGGTGGCTGGGGCTGTGCCGCCGGAGGGGGCCACCGGAGCCCATCCCACTGGGGGCTGCCAGGGGCCGAATGGCCGGAACCCTCCTGAGGCCGGGACCGTGCGGTTGGGTCCCTCCTGAGGCTGGAGCCACCCATGCGGTGCTGGCAAGGATCACGTAGCCAGCAACGAGAGACGTGGCGAGCAATTCCCCAGTGCGGAGCCTGGACTAGATCAACCTCTCAGCTGCAACTTACAGACACCAACTTTCTTCCAAGTCAGAGAAAAAGGAAAAGTGAGGACATGTGAGGAAAACCAAAATGGTGGCACCAAGGGCAATGAAAAAAAGGAGAACGAGGAGGTGCTCCAAACGCCGGAACTCAGATTCTCCTGCAGCCATGGTGAGGACTATAACCCAACAAACTGTTTCCCTATAATCCATGAGGTGCATGGTGGGGTGCAGAGATCCACGCGCAGCCTGAAGAAGAGTACTCACTCTGGAGTGCATGGATGCTGAAAAGCTGTAATCTAGTGAGGAACTTGAATAGAGAGAGATGACCCTTGCTTTTAGAGATCAAGGAAGAGAGCCTTCGCTTCCAAACTAAACCAGCTCATCCTTACAAGACTAAACTCCATGAACTAAAATGAGCCATGCTAGGCAGTTGTGGGAAGACTGCTTGACCCGCAGGAGGGATTTCACATTGCAGCAGGTTTGGATGGGCTGTCGCTTGTGAAAGTTAAAACCACGCTAGAGAAGTTCACAGAGAACTATCTCCTGTGGGAAGGATCCCACTGCACAGCAGAAGAAACTCTTTTCCTTAAGCATACTGAAGGAAGACTTTTAAGAAGTGAAATACTGACCAAAATCCCCATGTTTTGTTTCCTTGCACGGTCGGTAAAAAGAGGGAGGGGTTGGGGAAGAAAGGTGTTCTGAAAGTTTGCTTTGGTTTTCATTAGTCTTTATACTTTTAATACTGTCAATAATAAATCTTCTTTATACTGTTTAAGTTTTGTACCTGTTTTGCCTTAAAGCATTTTTTTTCAATAATCCTTATCTCAACTCATGAAGTTTTTTTTAATTTCCTCTCCTCTGCTTAACTATAGCAGGAGAAAATAAATAAATGGGATTTTTTGTAGGTGCTTGGCACTTAACCAACTTCAACCCGCAACAGGTTCTTTTTAAATGTTTGCAGTTGTTATTATTAATTTATTGCATAGTTTTTAATTTATTTTCGATTTGAAGGAAAAACTCCCTTTAGATCAGATTTCTGACAGACATTTATCTAAATGAGCAAATTAGAGATTCTATATCCTGATTTTCAGTTCATTCTTTGAGATACAAGTAAAATGTGCATGGTCAGTGAAACACAAGAGTCCTCTAATTCCTTATGTGATAAAACTGTCAATTTTTTCCATGCATGCTACCTCTTGTCTTACACAAATCTTGATGTACAGGATGATGTATCAGCTCCACATTCTAATACTTCTTTTATTTTGAAGATTGATTTTCTTGGACCATCTCATTATTTTCAAGATATCCTCAAATATTCCTTAATTTATCCTTTTTTTTTTTTTTTTTAAGGTCAGCAAGCCTCTTGTATTTATGTTCAGTAGCACAGGACTGTGAACTGGTCCTGTCAGTTTTGAACCTGTTCAAGTATCAGGCTTCTGGCCATCCAGTCCTTACACAAACATAATTTGATTTGCAAATTGAATAAAAGAAAAGAAAACCACAATTGAATGGAAACAGAAGTGAAAATTTGAGGACTATGAGTAATACAAAGAAAGGAAAAATAATTGATTTGCAGTGAGTAGCTTAAAATGCTTTTGTTTTTAGTAATATTATCATGGCACTAATTTGAATGCCAGTAATTGGAAACAAATTGAAAACTATGCAATAAATTAGTAATAATAATAACGTCAACACTACACTGTGCAAAGAAAAAATAGGAAAAATGTCAACGTGGGCTTCTTGGCTACCTTCTCTAAAGAGATTTGGTAAAGAAAATGTTGGTGAAGGTGGGAAGAGACAAATCACACAGTCAAACTATAGGTAGTATTAGAAAGGAATATTGATGCTATTAATTTCTTTTAAAAACATTATTGAATGAGGAAAGTATATACAAGTGGACTTCAGATACAGAAAGGGTGCAAAGTGTTAAAAAAAGAAATGAATCCAATGAGAAAAGGCTGAGGGAGAGCTGAAGAGAGATTGAAATGAACACATAATGCAGGAGGTTGACTAAAAACCACCTCTCTGCAGAAAACATCCAATAAACAGTCATACATTCTGTGTGCCACTTTTCTATACCCAGTAAATGAAATAGGTCACATCTTCTCCCAGTGGTGGAGGGTGCAGCGATAGAGCTCTGAGACCAGGCTTCTCTGGTGTGCACTGGAATGTAGCCCAGGGCAGATGTAGAAAATGCAAACAGGAAAGTATTCCCAGGTGTCTTAATATGCTTCTCTGGGTTCAGTGCTCAATCCACTGATTGTATCATCTTTGCCCCATAAATTCTTTGCTGGAGAGGCAACCAGTTGCTTACCAACAGGGCTGAACTAATTAGAAATGTTAAGATAGGTGGCAGCCTGGGCTTGAGGGATCCCAGTCTTGAGGGCTGTGGGCCCGGTGAAGAGTAGAGTCAGAACCTTGACATTCAGGAGACTGAGATTTAAGTTGTTAAAGTAATTAGTGGATGGACCCTCCTGGGAATTTGCCTGCAGAAATAAAGGAGATGAACAGAGCTGTCAGATCTTTAGGACATTCTTCCTAGAGCTCTCAATTCCCAGATGGAGGAAATCAGAATAGGAAGGCAAGAGACCAGCAGTGCTGAGTAAGGATCTCCTGGTCAAACCAAAGTGTAAGAAGAAGCCCTCTGGAGAAGGACTTGTGCATAGTGGTGGGTGAAATATTTGACATGAGCCAGCAATATGCGCTTGCAGCCCAGAAAAACTGTTGCATAAAAACTGTGGCTAGCAGGTTAAGGAAGGTGATTTTCCTCCTCTACTCTTCTCTTGTTACACCCCACATGGAGTACCATGGGGTTTTTTTACTGTTTTACTTCCTCAGAAAATGTGATTCCCCCAAGAAAATTCCTGGGAAGAATCGGTTTGAGCAAATTCATTCAGATGATTTCTTTAGGTCAAGGGCAACTTTTTTTTTTCTTTTTTTTCTTTGTCTCCAGCACCAGAGGAAAAGACAGTTAATGTCTTGGACATTACAGCAAACTGACAGGCTCTGGTAGGCCCAGGTTTAGCTCCTGGGTATTTTGAGTTCTGCTCCTTTGCCCTCTCTGACACAGCTTCTTATATTCCTTATTACATCATCTGTGGTGTACAAAACCCTGACATTTATTTTAGTGTAAAACTGGAAGCATTTTAGAAAATTTGAAATATTTTTAGAATGTTTTGTACTATTTACTTGCATAACAGAAACATTGTCCATGTAAGTGAAATAATGAAAATAGATGAACAAGTCATTAAAGGTATGAATAATCATGACTTTGTTCATTGCCAAATAGTAATATCTTTAGATGCAATGACATATCTTGCATTAAACAAAAGTATAAATATATATTCAGTGGGTTCCCAATCTCAGTTAGACAGGTAGCTGTGAATTATAACATTAAACTGCGTGGCATGAAGCAATGAATAGTCAGTACAGCTTTTGGATATATTGTTTTCCAAGCAAAAAAAATAGAAGTGCTGCTGCTTTGTGTCTTTTTTTCCAAATATCTTTTGATAAACTACATCTCATGGATATCAGAGCAAAAGCTAGTGGTAGAAACCAACCCAAAATACTTTATACAAAAAAAGCTCAGTAACTCACAAATTAAGAAAGAGAACTGTGGGGCATGGAAAATAAAGACATTAAATTGGACAATTAACATGAGGAATAAGTTGTAGATCCTCATTAGCAAAGACTTTGGAATGTTCTTGACTGAAGGTCATTATTTACTGTCAAAGATTCAATCCAATTTCAGCAAAATCACACAGTGCTAACAAAACCTGAGGTCACAGCTGCCTGAAAAGAGAATTATTATTATCTTGGTACTTTAATTAAAAGAATGGTCAGGTTATTAAATACTGCATTAGTAATCTAAATTTTCTTCTGGAATCTGATGCGACTCCTAGAATGTAAATCTGGTTTGAAAAAGGGTAATATGCAAACTAGAAAATGTAAAGTATGAATCATATTTGAGT
>WEIT01005685.1:28396-66594 GCA_013389985.1 Dryoscopus gambensis
TTAGTTATTTCATAACTAATTAAAATTAATTTATAAATAAATTAGTATAAATTAGTTATTTCATATTAGTTATTTATATATAAATTAGTTATTTCATAAACATTTTATGGAATCATAGAATCACCAAGGTTGGGAGAGACCCTTAAGATCAAGTCCAACCACTAAACCAGCACTACCTCTCTAACCTCTAAACCACTAAGTGATATCATCCAGTGCCAGACCCAGACACCTCTTAAACACCTCCAGGAATGGTGACTCAACCACCTCCCTGGGCAGCCTATTCCAATGCCTCACCACCGTAACAGTGAAAAATTTTTGTCTAATACCTAGTTTGAATGTCCCCTGTCTCAGCTTAAGGCCATTTCCTCCAAGCCTCTCACTAGAGACACTTACATAAGTTTCTGTCTCATAAGTCAGTTTTTGGATGAATTTTTTACATCATGATGAAGTTTTTTCTTAAATATGTTGCTTCAGTTTACATAATTTCCAAGTAAAAACTACAGAAGTGCCAGCTGTGGCAATTTTGGATGCTTGAGTCTCATTTAAGAAAGCTAGTCCAAAGTTTAATAAAGGTATCTCTATAGTTGGGTCAGTCTCCAGGTTTTTTGAATTTTAAGGTGACTTTCTGAAACTCAGAGACTGGTTGGGATTTGCAAATGTAATTTAAGATGGTCCCAAGTTTATTGCAACTAGCAACCTACTGAGTTTAAGAATACAGCCTAGAAACACATCTCTCTCTAGAGGTGACTCACATTTAAAAGGACTCCCGTCTCTCTGTTCAGAAGCCTCAACAGGTGCTGAATTATGCATAAATAAATATGTATCTTTGAGATTTTGTCTGATTTCTGCTGGATAGCTTTGGAAATACAGATTTTCTAGGCACAACAGGGGTTTGCAGTGCATTTGCTAAAAAAACCTGGAAAACTGCAAGGTAAGGTAGAATGCTTGAAGATGGATTATCCTCAATTTTTGCTTCCCAAGGAAGTCTCTGATTAATTGCTATATTTGTTATTTAGCATAATTTGTCCAAATTCAAATGCCAGATCATTGCAGTGGTCTACTTATTGTAGATAGAAAAGCAGTATATGAAACATCATTTCTGAATACAGAGGTGGTTAAGTTTCTCCAACTGGATACACTAACTGCTAGGGAAAAAACCTTCAAAACCAGACGACAACTGAGCACAGTGTATTGGAGTGGGAGAAAGCAGCTCTTAAAAACAAGTTTGAAAACTTGTTTGATCAACTGTGTATGTAATTTCATTATTTTTTCATTATTATACTAATGCTAGATTACAGTACACTCTTAGAAGTATACTTCCCCTTCAGCTGGGGAGTACAGGGGAGAAACCATTTTTTGTTAAATTTGGATTATTTCTGGGCAGGACTGTTTTTGCTTTGAATAGTCAACATTAATCATAAATCTCCAAGATTTCGGTATTCGGTAATGATATGCAGAATCCAGAGACCAAAGTGAAATATGATTATTTATAAGAAAACTAAAATGTTTTGACATACTGTACAAAAAGAATGTATCTTTTTACTTTCCTTTTGCAACGTTGCATTCTTTTATGCAAAAGCATCCTGTGTAAAAGAGGTCCTGGTGTTGTTTTGTTGCACCTTGAGACCTATTGCCTAATAGCATTATGTACATAGTCCTGCATAATCAAATGCATAAAGAAATTAGAGTGCCAGAAGCTGGACTATTTTAACATTTTGTTCCTAAACTAACACACAAAAAAAGAAAATGGTCTAAAAACCCTTTTGAGAAATTAAAAGTCTAGCAATTCCATCAACATTTTCTATTATGTCATAGCTATGTATTTCATATGCTTCTCTGACAAAATAGTCAATCCCTCATTTTTTTAAATGGATTTAAATGGTTGTGGCTCTCTGCAAGGGGTGAATCTAACCAATGGATATGGGATCACCTGGTCTACAGTCTTGGCTCGGCTGAAGTCACCGGGAGAAGTTCCTTTCATTCAGTAGTTTCAGGATTTTACTCACAATTTTAGGCAAATGATGTTCAGATTATTTCATAACACTGTCACACATCTATTAATGCTGCTTTTCAAAGTGCTGTTATATGTGCTTCTGCTCTGGGATACAAAGAGCACGGGGGAATCATCTCCTTTGCAGCAAGAAGCAAGGGATAAATCATGAAGAAGTCAGATGCAGGAGAGGGGAAGAAAGAAGTCTCATCTTGGGGACAAATGAATGAATTGGAGGAGTTTGTGGAGGATTGTCTCCTGTGGGAGGGACTCCATGCTGCAAAGAGTGTAAGGAGTCCTCCCCATGTGGACAAAAGAGCGGCAGAGACAATGTGTGATGAACCGATCACAACCTGCATTCGCCGTACCTGTCAAGAGATTTTCTGTGGATCATTTTGAAAGGATCACTTTTCACAGGTCTCAGGAGGCCCTGCTCTGCAAACCCTTACCGCAGCACAATGCCTTTGACACACAGATATCTCTGCTGGTAGCAATATGACAGCCTGGGCGGGCAAGGGTTTCAGCATCCCATCACTGAGATTTCTGTCAGGGAACAGGTAAATCTATAAGGTAAATCTTTGAAAAATCTCCCAAGCACTTCCAGCACGTATAACTAAGACACAGGGAAGATTTATTTAACATGCTTGAAAATATTAAAGCTTTTTTTTGTTCGAAAAAGTTGTGATAGCAATTTAAAAATTAAATAACTCTCATGCCCCAGAATGTTTATTGCTGAATTATCCTTCTAGGATTTTGCTGGGTCCTGCTGTGCCATTTATCTCTCTAAGAAGCAATTTCTAAAGATTTCACCATTACCTTCTTGCTGTAACAAAAATGTGTTTACTTTTTACAGCTTGAAAAATGTATGTATGTGCAGAACACCTACACGTGTAGTGTTTTTCTTCTGGGGCAGAGATCTGTACTAGAGAGAAGGAACTCACTGCTTTCTTCCTAGCATGAAATATTTACATACTGGTTCTGTGAAGAGCATCAGCCTTTCTCTAGGAAACAAGATTGGTGCTTTCTCAAACTCTGTGCACAGGTCTTGCTTTTTAGCTCAAACTGCTGCACTTGCAGCACCTGGGGGATATGTGCCTGTGCACCCACCACCTTTCTTTCCTTGCTGCTAATGTTTATTCTGCCCTCCGACTGAAGCCTGCCCGTAACACTGCAGAGGGGGAGGCTGGTCACCCTCCTGCAGAGGACCTGTGTTTGAAGTTACTTGTGCTTCCCAGTGGAATCACTCAGGTGGATCCCAGAGGATTGCTCAGGTGGGCAGGCACCTCTGGACATCCCCTTGTCCAACACCTGGCTCAGAGCAGGGTCAGCTGCAGCAGGCTAACCAGCACCTTACCCTGCTGGATTTTGAATATATCTCCATGGATAGGGACTGCTTCTCTGGACAAGATATACCAGTGTTTTACCATTGTCATAGTAAATTACTTTCTTCTTATTCTTAAATGACTGGGCACCAGAGGGAAGAGCCTGGCTCCAATTTCTTTACTTCCTCCACTTTAGGGATTTATATACATTGAATTCTCCCCTGAGCTTTCTCTCCTACAGGTTGAACAGTCCCAGTTCTCTCAGCCTCTCCTCATATGACATGCTCCAGACACTTAACCATTTGTCCCTTTGCTCCAGCTTGTTCATGTCTTCTGTACTCTGCATGGCAGTCCCAGTGAATGGTAGCATCAAGTGGGACTGACCCACGCATGGACCAGCACAGACCCCCAGGAGCTGCCTCACTGACAGCCCCCAGTGAGAGGTGTTAGACCAATTCCTTCTCCTGGCTTATTTCCCTGGAGCAGCAGCCAGGGCAAGGATCCCACACACTATGCCTCTGATGAGTGCAAGCAATCAATCTGACTGTCTTGCAGCGCCTGCAGTTCTCTCTTATGAGATTTTTTTTTAAGCTCAAATGGCAGCACTTCTATTTTGTTCCAAACAGCAAAGGATCTGAACTTTGAAAGCTGCCAAATTCTAAGCAGAATCCAAACTACTCATCTTCAGACATTGCTCACTAAGGCCTTTTTTCATTTGTTTGACTTGGGTCACTGGCACATAATTTCAAGTCAAATGCACTAAACTTTTATTCAGCACATTGAGGGCTCATCCTGACCTAAGTAAGTCAAATTCTGAAGATTAATGGATTACACAAATTTAGTTTGAGTTTTATTAGGCATTTCTTAACACTGTACTTCTTCAGCTACTCAGATACATTCACACTCTCAGAAGATATGGTAATTTGCCCTTCTCAGGGCATCCTTGCTGCAGATGTTGTGAGACTGACAAGTGCTTCTCAGTATAGTCCCTCAAGACCCTCTAAGTTTAAACGGAATCTCAAAGATAATTTTCAGTCTCCTGATTTATATATACTGAGTTCAAGTTCACTGTACATAATTATATTCAGCACCCTGCCACAAAAGGGAATCAGTCCAGCCATACTCTGTTAACTACACTGCTTTATGCTCAGCACCCAAAATATATTTTGTCGTATTTTACAGATGCAACATCTAGAAAAGGCAGCTGGAAACACTGGAAACAGCCAGTGACCCAAAATACCCTGGAGAACTGAAGTGCAGAAAGCACTCGCATCCTTTTACATTGGATAAATGCTGTCCAGTTCCTTTGCTTTGATGGTCTGGGATTCTGCCAATGTACAAGTTATGAGACCTAGTCAATTGTTTAATATTGTAGAAAGTCTGTGGTTTTTATTTCAATCTGAGAATGTGGAATTTTGTCATTTTCTGAAAAGTTTTGTATCACTCATCAGATTAGGCACAATGATGAGTCATTAACCTTAATGATCTCCCTGTGTACACAAAAGACATGCTCAGGAGGCCAGTTAAAATACACACAGTATTTTTTCCCCCCTTCTCCTTTTCTATAAAAGGGAACAAAAGGTAAAAACCCAAACTTTATTTTTGGGCAGCAAGATAAAGCAACAAAGCAGGGAATTAGAAACTATGCACGGAAGGAAAAACAAAGGAGGCTTCTGGCAAGAGTGGAGAATCTGTGCTTCGCTGTTGACGAGCTTCAGCCTTGGAAAGCCTCTGGCCTGTGGAAGCTCTGGGAGAGATGCTCTGAAGCAGCACAGGAAACACAAAACCTGAGCCCAGACAAAATGCAAGCTTCATCCAGGCTTTTTTATCACTCACCCTGTCACGCGAAAACCAGATCTGAATGCCCACTGCTCTGAGTAGTCAGCTGTATAAAGAAAGAAAGTCATGCACACTGGATGTCAGCATGCTTTGCCCACTGGACAAGTGTCAGTCTGAAAAGACGGGGCAGAAAATTGGGCTCTGCAAGCTTCTAAAGTGCAGTCATAAGGGTGGTTCCTCTCCCTTTTCACTTCAGCCTCCAATTTTAATGTCAGCTCCATCTTTGGGTGAAAAGCAGAATACCCCACCCAATTAAGAAATCACTGCCCCAGATAACATGCAATCTGCAAGGTGAGAAGCAAAAAGCAGCACCAATAGTGCAAACACTTTTGCAGAAGTTCCTTGTGCTGCTCACTGCTTCACATAGTTTCCTGCTCTTTCCATCCTGGCTTTATTAAAATGGACAAATTTCATATGGCAGACACAAGAATAATTTCCATTTATTATATTTCATTACTATTTCAGCCTTTTTATTTTATAAAGGCACATTATGCATTTATACTTGATACTGTTTTAATTAATAACTTTTCTATTTAATCTCCAGCTCTGTTGAAATTATTCATGGTAAAACAATTATGAATTAAAAGCCTGTGTGAAACTCAAGAAAATGTGAAGTTTTACCCTAAATTTGTTTTTTTTTTTAAGCCTGGAATTGGCATTTTTTAATTAAATATTCATGTGGCGAATACATGGATAAGGAAAAGAGAAAAGCAGAATAAGTGAGTGTGATTTAATGTTATATGACAGGAAAGAAAAACAAAAAAGCCCTGCCAGAACAAATGGGGGCTTCAAACCCAAATGTTAGTTCCATATTACCATCAAAGCCAAAACGCAGAGGCAAAGAGTTTTTGTACTGCCATCACTTTACATCTAGCAAAACATGCAGTACAAGAAACCACTCTTCCACTTAGGCCTAAATCCAAAAATGATACTGAGATGCTTGTATCCAATTGAAATTAATGGTCCATTTAAATTGAAGGGAGGAGGAATCTCAAACCTGATGCCATGTTGAAGCACTATCCATAAAGAGAGGACTCTCAGGCAGTTCAGGCATCTAGCACATGGGCTGATGAGGAGTACTTTTCCATGTGTCTTTTCCTCTATTCTCTGTATAGGTAGTGGCATCCTGGAAGCCAGACACCTGAAAATCAGATATAATGATACTCCCTGCATTGAAGTTATTTGTGCAACTTAGATTTCGTATGGTCAAGTGAAAAATACTGAGAATTCTAACCTGTGTGCTTTGGTGAGACTCACTGTTAGGTTTGTGAAATATGGGGATTACAGTAGTCCTTTGTTACACTTCTTCCATGAATGGGAAGAACCATTATTTTAAAACTGCAGGAGTAAGGCAGCCATTATAATGAAAATTAATACAAAATTAATTAGAAAGGAAATTATCTCAAATGTGCAACTTTCCTGACTGAATACCAAGTTTGTAACAATCCTTCTAGGCACAGACATAAGGAGATCTGAGGGAAAAGAAGAAAAGAAAAATAGATGAAGCATAATAGAGTGTTAAAATTGGAGCATTGCTTTCATACCCATGAGATTGCTTTTTCTTTAAAGTATTCCAATTATCCTGACAGTAAAATAAAGAACAACTACATTAGTATCATATTATTTCCACAACAGCTATCTTCAGTCACTTCTGATCTGACAAATTTCTACATATATTGTGCCTAATAAGCTTGTTTTGTTTTTTGCAACCCCTTTGATGAAGTGTAAACCACACCACAATTGTTTCACTTGAGGCTTGCTATGTGCATCATCCTACAGGGCCTGTTGCTAAGACAGAGCATGTGGTGAGGCTCCACTGTGGCAACAACTACCATTTCCCAATACATTAAAATCCTCAGCTCCTCAATGCTAAAGATCATTGTGTCCTAAATAGGAGTTCTATAATCTGAACAAACAGAAATCCCCTGCTCTTTCTGGTAGTGGTGCAATATCAGCAATTAGCTGCTGAGTCCCAGACTGTATCCCAAAAGATGAGAAGAACAGCTGCTTTGGCACATTAATGGCCACTGGCATTATATCGTTCTGTTTTTAATTTAGGCAGCATATTGTTCTTAATTCCCCTCCAAGAGACAAAGGAATCTACAAAAATCNTTAACCTCATCAAACCCTACCAGGCTTTTTCTGCAAGGAGTTTTCCCAAAGTTGCTGGCTTCTCTCCTAGAAAGCTGGTTTTATTAAGATTCAGTCACCGGAATTGTACATGTCACACTGTAAGGAGTCCTGGGTATATCTTCCAAAACAGCAGATTCCCAAAAGGATGACAGACAGTGTCTATATGGAGGCATTATGTCAAAAGACTATTATTAATGAGGTAAAACTGATGTTGTGTAAAAGTCAATACACACCATTAAGGAGATCTGCATGGGCTTACAGTGGCTATAAAGTCACTTTTTTCAGCAAATGTAAATACAGGAGATATAAATATGCTAAGCAGTTCAAAATTCTTTGATGAAAGCACAAACTAATTTGTGTGCTATATCATTCAGTCTTGTTGAATGCAATCTTATGAGCTGTAGCAATCTTGACCAGAGTTTAAAGGTATCCAGTCACTGAAATGTTCATTAAGCATTATCTCAAGAGGCATTTCTGTTAGCTAGAATGATCTTTTTTAATTAGTGGATTACAGAACTGCATAAAAACCTTCAGCTGTCGTTGCCTTCTGCTTACACAACATCTTTCTGCTGCCTAAGAACTAAATTGCTCTGTAATTGTATCCTCCACTGCAAATAAGCAAAAATGTACTTCAGGAAAGCCCTAGCAGTTCTTAAGAGGGTCAGAACACAGATGAAGAATCAAACACCTTACAGGTTAATATAAACAAATTTTCTTTTCCATCTTTCAGAATCTCTTAATGATAGCCATTTTGTTGAGAAAAATGATGGTTGTTGATACCATATGAGTCGTGTGAAATCAAAGTGGCCTTCACAAAACAAAATATTCCGCCCCCCCCAAGCTATGGGCAAATACAATGCAAAAACTCCTGATCTGTGGAAGACAGAGAAACAGTAATTCTGGCTAGGAATTTTGCAATTCTGCCTGATCAAGCACTGAACATAGACCTGTCCTTATACTAGTAACGTATTCCAGCTAGATTTTTGGGATGTCGTCTTTGTGATAGACTCTTCTTTTGCCTTGATTAATCATTGCTCAGGGTCAGAATGATTTGACTCTTGTATTCTTGTTGTCAGATGAGGGAGAGAATCTGGGCATATTTTACTGATAATTATCTAATCATCCAATTACTTCTGCCCATTTAATAAATGGTTCAAAACTGACAAAAAAAATATAGTAGCTTCCAGAATATAACTTCTGTCTGTTGGCCATGAAGGAGACTGATCTAATCCTGTGTATATAGGAAAATTCTGTTTTTAGCAAGAGATTGTAAATAGATATGATATGTAATGATTGTGAAAGGATGCATGAGATTTATAGGGTGAGGTTAGGAGTACCAGTTAAATCGGTGTAAATAGCCATTCTGTCAGTCAGTGAGCATGCAGGAAACAAGGGAGCACAAAATTTCCTGAATAGTCTTTAGATTAAAGCAAGTCAGCACTTCTGAAATATAGTTAGCCTGCAAATAAGTAATAGGTGCTTAGCTCAAAAGGTTATCTGAATGCAAAAGCCCCCTCTGTAATCTTGCCTGCACTACTGACTGCACAAGGTTTGAGCAAAGCTGTGACAACATCAATACACAGATGTCTGTTGCATCCGAAAAACAAATACATGAACAAACCGACCAACCAACCCCACAACACAGACAACACCCATTTTTTCCATCATTATCAATATACACATGCCTTAACTGAGAAGAAAGTGAAGGAAAATCGTTCACAGCAATTTTCTGCATTGCTTCAAAATAAATGCACAGTGACTCTAGAAGAAAAAAAACATCACACCACACTACAAAACAGTAAAGCTGGTGAAATCAAGTGAGAAGCTGATAAAAAAGTACATGATCCATAAAACATCCTGAGAAAAATGATGAGGGAAGGGGGAAGCAGAGCTCTAACAGTGTAAAGGAGGAAGCTGAAGAAGCTGGGGACCTCACACAGTTTTATCATCTCAATTTTTAGTTCCTGGGACTGAGTGACAACTTAGAGTGAGAAGTAAGCCCAAGAATGCCCCACAAGGACAGTAGTGCAGAGATAATACCACCTTGAGCAAATGGCACTTTTCGTTGCAGCTTTCAATATTCCTCTGCCAAAGATATTTTTAAAAGGAATTTTGCTTTGTTTCACGCACTTAGAAATTCAGTGACTCCTCGCAGAAGCTGTCAGCACTGGGATGAGGAGAAAAGGATCTCAGTTCACCTCCTCTCATCAATACCTAGAGTAGAAACATGCTCTTCCCTCTTCTGATCATCAGTTTTTCTTTCATATTTTAATGAGTAATGACTACATGAAATTTTGAGGATAAAATGTAAATGATGTTCCAATAAAAACCATGTCACGGGTCAATAGCTTCATGGACATGGGAAAAAAAAAAACATGAATTGCTTGACTTCTAATATCTGGTTTTAACTAAATGAGGGCATTTTTGAGGTCAGTTAAAATGATGCTGCATCTTCACCTCATGCATTTTTGAATTAGTAGCTACATAGCCTTTAGCCCAAGTAGTTTGTGACCAGCTTTTTTTTCTTTTTTTTTTGCCATCTCAGATACTGTGCTCTCATGACAGGTTATGTAAAGGAAACTTTTATTGGTCTTCTCATCTGTCACCAGCTGATGAAGATCATTTAGAGCAAAACACAGTTTAACAGTGCAAGTTCTCATCTACTACTGCCCTTTCCCCTTATCTTCAGGCCTTCAGAAATAACGAAGAAGAATGGGAAAATCAGTACATTTTCAGAATTAAAGGTTAGATATGAGGATATTTTGTATAAACACACCCTTAAGAGAGTGAGTGTGTTTTTACTGTTACAACAATAATTGTTTTTTTTATAATTACAACTGTAATGTTTTCCTCCTTTTTCCCAAGCACAGTCATTGTACTGTACAGGATTTCTTTTAAAGCTCACCAAATGCTGGGAAAACTGTAATAACATCAACAAATGATAGATCAGAGGAAAAGATTGCACTAGTAAACTGGACTTCAAAAAGCATTACCTTCCTCTTCTTTGCAGATCCTTTTCTGCAAATATCCATATAGTATCCCTCTAGCAGAGATTTAGTTGACATTTCCTCAAATAATCTAAATTTCACTAGATACATTATACATGATAGGAAAAAATTACACTCCTGGGATAAAACTAGAATTTTCTTGAGTGCAGCAGACAGTCCTTCTAAGAGAATCAGGAAGATTTAAACAACACAGAAGCAATACCTTGGTCCCTACCAATTCCGCAGTATATCCCATCCAATAAATTCTATTTAAACTCAACTCAGACTTAATAAAAAAGGTAAATAGTAGTTTAGGTCAGATATTTTAATGGAACACTATAATGATTAAACTTTAAAGGATTGATTATTTTTATTTTTATAGTAACAGGAATCACATTTCTTATTTTATTACAGAAAGTAAAAAACCTAAGAGACAAAGACATTGCTTCCAACAGCTAGTGTCCTATGTCTGGGAAGAATCAGCATCCCATTAAGGCAATTACTGTTCTCATTTGGGACCCTGATAAGCTCTTAAATAGTCTGTCATTAAGATATATACAGCACATCTCTTTAATAAGATCTCTTGATTTGATGAAGCCCTTATTAATGCCATCGAAGGTCCCAGAAGAACACCTCCATTTTTTTGTGAGTGTTCTGTTCAAGATTACTCTGGTGTCACTGACACTGCTCTTGGTATAATTAGGCTTGTATGTAGAGCCCTCTTCTTCAGTTTTCAAGGCAGTTTAGCAGTAGTGTGCATGTACCAGTGTGATGAAGCTCCATTTACAGGAGCAGCTTCTAGCATTAAAAGAATATATTTCTTTTATTATTTCATTTTTAAAGAACAAATTAGTGCCAATTCTGACTCATCCCTGATTATCTAATGAGGAGAACTTTTTAATATAGTGTTTTTATAGTAAAAGCATGCCACACTTTAAAAACATCTATTCTAAAATAAGTTTTTCCCAACTGCCATATCCTTTTGTTCCTCCTGTTCTTCTGTTACATGATTATCACACTGCACTGATACTTTGTATTGAGACAAATAAAATACACTATGAAATGCTCATTCATCTGGCTGGAGTTTGGATTAAGAAAAAGTGGATACCCCTCCTTTGTTGTCTGGTGCGAGAGACAGATTCCGTACATTGATTAAGCACTATATCCCAGATAAAATCCTATTAGCCTGCGTTAAAAATGATTACTTGATTTGGAGGGGAGGGAAGGAAAATGGAAAAGCTTGAATGGATAAACATATGCCACTCACAGATGCTACAAAGAGAAGGACCCCTCTGACCCACTGCCACAGCTGTGATGAACAGAAGTGGCAAACTGTCTGAAAGTTGTCAGGTGGACCTGACAGAGGCCATGAATATTGGTCTTTCCTGAAAATCAGGCTGCTGATATAGGTACTGGATGCATGCCTTGGTAGCTAAGCAAGAACCAAAATCTGCCCAGCCCTTCCATCCACATGAACTCATCACTTCTAGAATGCCTATAATTTCAATTCACATGTCCAGCACTCAGCAAATCCTAAAAAGACTATTAAAAATTGCACACAGAGCATTGTTGAAAATCTGGCCATTTCTTTGTATATTTTAACAAGGTGTGATGGTTTTGGCCAAATTTAGGGGAAGCGTCCGAGGGGAACGTTTCCTACAAAGGAGATGCCACCTCTCCTTATCAGGTTCAGGAAGAAAAAAAAGAAAATTCTCCTCAGAGGAAGGTGGAAGAGAAAGTGAAACTATTTATTTAACAAACAGACAGGTTAAGAGTAACAAAACCTCCCGCTGAGGGGAGAGAACCTGAAAGATTTCAAAGTCCTTCTGTGGGTGTGGTTTCCCCTTCTCTCCCGTGAAGCTGGAATCGGAACTGGCCAGCACAAGGTGTGGGGGCCCCCCCGAAGACGGTGGAGCTCAGTGGGTCTCTGATGCTCCTGGTATTTTTGGCAACAGGATTCTGTAAGTCAGCAAGCTGGTCTTCAAGGATTACAGCAGGATGGCATTCCTCAAACTGCTGGCATGCCTTCCCTTCTCAGTAGTCCCCCCCGGGCTCTTCTCCTCTCTCTGATGTGTTACCTCCCCGAGGGTCAGCTGGGCTCTCACCCTCAGTGGAAACACCTGGTTCGACACAGCTGTAACACATCAAGGTCAAGTCTCCTTGTGTCCAGTGTAGTTCTTCTTTCAGGCATAACTTATGTACAATTTAAAAGCACAGAAAAACACAGGAATCATGGCTAAGTAGGGGCTGAATAATGTGGGATATAGCACAAATCGGCCCCTGACACAAGGCCAGCCAGGGCTGTTCTAAATACCTCTTTACCTCTTTATATTTGCCTCGTGATTCAAACAGTTATGTGATGAAAAGCTTACAGGGAGAACATGTGAGAATTTATAGCACCTCCATGCTGCTTGGTGGCAAAATCTCTCTGGGAAAACACTAGAGAAAAAAGTACTCATTGTAGGATAATTGCCATGGTCCAAGAGGCTTTTATAGTAACAGTGATTTAAAAATTAGTTAAAAGTTACAATGTATTCAATGCAATTTTAGACACCATTAGTCCAGACAGTATTTGTGGAGTTATGCATGAAAAGGTGTCATTTTCTTATTGCTTATCATTCAGAGGCACTGAAAATTTTCCATATCCTTTCCTTCTACTGTTTTTTTTCACTTACAAAAAAGTTTTCCACCAAGAAGGAAGATGCAGACAGGTGTCCAATATTTCATCAAAATGCTTAACATGAGACACTTTTCTAATTCTCTTTGACATGTGCAGGGCATTTGTTCTGTTCACTCTGCATATCTTCCAAAATGTTAAGACTCATGCAAAAATTAGTAGGTAATTCAGAATGTGGAAAGACAACCTGCCAATCTGACATAAGTAAAACCTGGAAGAAGTGTGTAACTGTCACAGCCAGCACAGCCAACCCTCACTGTTGTAGCCAAGCAAATGCACTTCCGGGGCTGAGTGGCAATATCCTCATTCCCATCAAGAGATCTTCTGGGAGACCAAGGGGAGACTTCATAGCTGTCTACATTTTCCTCAGGAGGGGAGCGGAGGGGCAGACACTGATCTCTCCTCTCTGGTGACCAGTGACAGGACCTGAGGGAATGGCCTGAAGCTGAGTCAGTGGGAGGTTTAGATTGGATATCAGGAAAAGGTTTTTCATCCAAGCATGGTTGGGCACTGGAACAGGCTCCCCCAGGGAAGTTGTCACCGAAACAATCCTGTCCAGAAAGTGTTTGGACTACGCTTTCAGGTATATGGTGTGATTCTCGGGGCTGACCTATGCTGGGTCAGGAGTTGGACTTTGATGATCCTTGTGGGTCCCTTCCAACTCAGGACATTCTACACGTCTGTGATTCTATGATGCTGTGATTCACTGCAAATGGATGTGATCAAAGTTTGCTTTAATTGCAAGGAGAAGTGGCAACTGCCACAGCACTATTGAAAGCATTATGAAGGATGGATTTAGATGACTTACCAGCCCTGAAGCAAGCAAATTATGCTAGATATCCTGAGTTCCCAGAGAATAAGTGCCTTAACTTGTTTTCTCAGCTCCCTAAGGCCTTCTCAAATGAAGTAAAATCCATTCAAATGCTTCATCTGGCAAACAGTTAGGGTAGCTTATTGTATATGAGCTGGTTTAACTTTTGTACAATTCAGTGCTATTTGTCCTCTTGAATTCTTTATTATTGCTGAGAATATTGCCACAATTTAGAAGAAAAAATGAAAAAGAGGCAAGTGATCATAACTAGCAATAGAAACAATCTTTGTGATGGAACTTTGTCTTCAGTAATTCATCTGCAAAATCTTGTACTTCCTCAGGTTTGGGTTACTCAGTTACTTAAAAAACCCCCAAGTGCTTTGTGCTTTCCTGGTGCTGTACTTTGTCTGAGCATTTGCTCTTTTGCTATTGTGATTCTGGGTTCTCCTTTCATTTCTACCAGCCATACGCGAACAGCATCAAGGATATGAAAAATCTGCATTTTAACATGAGGGCTCCAGTATACCTTTTTTTCCCTCAACTAATGCAAACCCGTAAAAAATTTTAAAGAATGCCTGTGCTAGGACAAAAGCCACCTCCAGTTGTTTTGCTGNATCCTTGTGGGTCCCTTCCAACTCAGGACATTCTACACGTCTGTGATTCTATGATGCTGTGATTCACTGCAAATGGATGTGATCAAAGTTTGCTTTAATTGCAAGGAGAAGTGGCAACTGCCACAGCACTATTGAAAGCATTATGAAGGATGGATTTAGATGACTTACCAGCCCTGAAGCAAGCAAATTATGCTAGATATCCTGAGTTCCCAGAGAATAAGTGCCTTAACTTGTTTTCTCAGCTCCCTAAGGCCTTCTCAAATGAAGTAAAATCCATTCAAATGCTTCATCTGGCAAACAGTTAGGGTAGCTTATTGTATATGAGCTGGTTTAACTTTTGTACAATTCAGTGCTATTTGTCCTCTTGAATTCTTTATTATTGCTGAGAATATTGCCACAATTTAGAAGAAAAAATGAAAAAGAGGCAAGTGATCATAACTAGCAATAGAAACAATCTTTGTGATGGAACTTTGTCTTCAGTAATTCATCTGCAAAATCTTGTACTTCCTCAGGTTTGGGTTACTCAGTTACTTAAAAAACCCCCAAGTGCTTTGTGCTTTCCTGGTGCTGTACTTTGTCTGAGCATTTGCTCTTTTGCTATTGTGATTCTGGGTTCTCCTTTCATTTCTACCAGCCATACGCGAACAGCATCAAGGATATGAAAAATCTGCATTTTAACATGAGGGCTCCAGTATACCTTTTTTTCCCTCAACTAATGCAAACCCGTAAAAAATTTTAAAGAATGCCTGTGCTAGGACAAAAGCCACCTCCAGTTGTTTTGCTGCCTCGTTTCTTTGAATTGTTGTATGATTTTCCAAATTTCTTAAAGATATGTGTTTTACATCTGCAAGTAATGCATGGACATGAAATGATATACAGTCAATGCATGTGCAATATAATATTTATATTGCTGCGTACAGATTTCCTTTCCATTGCTGAGGCTGCAGATGGGACTGCACGTACATTGTTCTGACTGTTTAATCAAATTAGTAAAATAGTCTGCTACCAATAAATCTTAGAAAAAGAGAACTTTTTAGAGGAAAAAAAGAAGCAATGTAGGAGTGAAAGTGCCCAAGTATCATCAGGAAATAGCAATAAATATATTTCTAATTTATTTAAATAGCTAAATATACTGGGTCTGGCTGGGATGGAGTTAACTTTCTTGGTAGCAGCCTTTATGATGCTGCATTCCAGATTTGGGACTAAAACAGGGCTGATCACAAACCTCAGTTTTGGCAATGGCTGAACAGTGCCTGCACAGTGTGAGGCTTTCTCCATTGCTCAGTCTGCCCCTCAGTGAGGAGGCTGGGGGTGGGCAAGAGGTCAGGAGAAAACACAGCCAGGGGAGCTCATCTGAACTGGCCAACGGGATATCCCATTCCATATGACATTGTGCTCCGCAATGAAACTGGGTGTGTTTGTCTGCCATGGTGGCCATTGCTTGGAGACTGGCTGGCACCAGGCTGCCTGTGGGAAGTGGTGACTGATTGTCATTGCAACAACTATGGTGGAATTTTTTCCTCTTTCCTTTACTGTCTTTAACTCTACCCCAAGATTTTCTCCCTTTTTCTCTTCTGATTCTGTCTCCTGTCTCACTATGGGAAAGGGAATGAGCTGCTACATGGATGCTTAGCTGCTGGCTGGGATCAAATCACAACATAAATTAATATTAAACTAGGGCTACAATAAATGAAAATCACCATTCTAAATGGAATCACAATTTTTTTTAAGGCATATTTCTTTTTTTCAAATGCATTTGATCTGTAAATTTTAGGACTCTAGCAGTAAAATAAATACAATTAAAACTCCATCATCTTGAGAACAGCAAAGGAAATTATAAATTCAGGTTCAGTTTGACAAACCTTTTACAACTTGCAATACTGGATCTCTGAACCCACTTTTTAAAAATTAAAATGGGCATTTCTACGTTAAATAAAAGCCCTGAGAAGAATTCATGAAGTGCTAACAATATGCCTTTGAAAAGGATTAATTTACAGGTGAAAGGATAAATATATACTAGAACTGAAGAAAGGAGATCAGGGATGGAAAGAGAAGTGTTGCCAAAGCTACACTGTGTTGCAATTATAGTAACCTAAGAGCTCCGTTCCCTTTAGTCCAATTCTTGGTGCTATACTTAGTTTATTCCTACTGGAAAAATTAGTATTACAGTTTTGAGTGTTCTGAGGTGGTCTCATATTACTAAGAACCTTATAAACACTGTGGCACTTTAAAAAATCTTGGCCTGTGCTTTTAAACAAGGTTGTCCATGTCCATGTTGGTAGGAGGCCCCGAGCAAGTAGTAGTTGACAGTCGTGAAGTACCAGATGTTACCAGAGCTTTGATTTTGATTTCAACAGTTTGTCAAAATACACTTTTGTTGTTGCCAGTACTGCTTTTCCCAGCAATACAAAAACATTTATGACTGCTGGCACTTCAAAATAATGTGCATGGTCACAGCTACAAGTTGCTCTGAGGAAAGTAGTGCTTGGCGTAGTAGCCCCTTTTCTAAGTTAAGAAACATGGCTTACTTTCAGAAAACCTAGAAGCGTCAGGGCTTCCTCTCCCAATAGTAAAACTTTGTTTCCAGTTGGAAGTAGATTAATGCATGGTAACAAACACCCATTTTAATCTGTGATGTCATACAGATGTTTGCAACTGAGGAAAATAGTCTTTGAACCCACCTTGTTCAAGGTACAGGTCTATTACAGTGTTTGCATTTAAGCAACTAAATATTAGAAACCCATTCCTAGTGCATGACTTGGAAACCCATGAGTGTTTTACAGACAGAGGAATTTTCCACCAAAAAGCTTTTCGTTCTTCAGTTTTTCCATACAGAGACAGTCCAAGAACTTAAGTTGGACAATGCTCTTAATTTCTGTGACTATGACAGGAGACATTTGCCAGAGATTGTAGGAGAGTGGTTCCAAAACCCAATGGTCCTTTCCAGAACTGTATTTGAAATTAATTTTACCCATTTTACAGATATGAAAGGTGCAGATGGAGACTGTTGCAGAACATCTGTAAGTAAAGTGAAGAGAGGGCGGGAAAAAAAAGAGAGAGAAAGTGACCATTCTGGATAGGATGGCAAATGAAGCACTAGGAGTGATACAAAGGAGGTATGCAACATGGGCAGCACTGGCAAGCAGTGTTTACAACTTTCCAGAGGAATGAAGACAAGTGAGTTGGAGAAGCTCCGTTTAAAGAAAAGAGCAGGTTAATCTAACAAAACATTTGCTTAGTTTTAAACGTAAAGGCCAGCTTTGTGACCTTGCTAGAAAGATATTTGTTTACTGCTCAGGTCTATGCTGTCAGAGAAAACAGCCTGGTGCAAGTTTTGCTTATACCATCATGTAATTTTACATTCCCTTCCTTATTCAGGAGGTAGTATCAAGCATCTGCAGGATATATTTGTAGCTGTCACACAAAAGGCCGAAAGGATAAATGAAAGTACACCATTGGCCTAAATGTGATGTACTGACCTACACTACCACGCTTGAAAAAAATGCTTGTTCTCTCTGCATTTACGTACACTGATTCTAAAATCTCTCTGCAACTCTCTGAAGGCATGGTTCTGTGTTAATTTTCTGGTTTTGTAGGAATATGTGATAAAGTATTAAAGCTGCAAAGGCAAAAAACTTGAAAAGCAGGAATTTTTATAGTTAAAGTCACACATAAAACTTTAAATCTACTGCTACCCCCGTGCACATGTGGTATGACCACTTTTAATGCCATACCCACACATTATTTTTCCTAAAGCAGGCCTATTTAATCTAATGTGCACGATGGATATTGCTCAAGATACTCCCTCAGGAAGTGGTTTAATATTTTTGTGAAATTATAAGTCAGTCTTTACAAGCTTTTTAGCCATCACTCAAGTCACTGGAAGTCTGTGACCAATCATTTCATCTCCAATATGACATTATGTATTTCACAGCTGGAGGAACAGAGACAAAGTCTTTTGTGGGCAACATATGGGCTCAGCAGTAAATGAAGAGTTATAGTTTAGGACCACCTGACTGCCAGGCATGTGTTCTGACATGATACATTTCTTTCAAATGTGATGAACAGAAAGATGTTCAAACCATATCAGACTGTAAACTTGTATCCTGTCTCTGACCTTGGGGAGCCAACAGGACAGTCTGTGAGGACAAGAGAAGCCTGTAGTGATATAAATACACTGTCTTTGTAAATATTGTAATATTTTCTGGAGAATATTTCAGTCTTGAATGATGTCTGATTCTGAAACTTCCTGATAAAGAAATGATGGGGTTTTGTACTTAATGGCCATCAGTTTTCTTCTATGAATTTATCCTGGTGGTTTTTGATAACAAACAATATCTTAAGTCTTAGTAAAGTGAGCTGAATTTGTGTATGCTCTTTATTTCTGTTGTGAAACTGTGGAGATACCAAAATAAATACCTGGGATTTTGTCCTGGGTTACTGTGTATTCTATTACCATCTTCATGAGCTGTTGAAACCAGCTGAAGCAATGTTCCCTGCCTCCTCCCTCCAGACTATCTCCTGTTAATGGGCCCATCAGTGCCTTGCTGCATGACTCACCATCCCATTGTGAGATGCTCTGCCCAGGGGGAAGGAGCCAAGCATTCCTACCTGGATATAATCTGGGATTTGGAATAGCACAGGCAGCCTTTTCCACTGGATTCCCAGAGGAAGATCAGACCCTTCTACAGAGTCACTGCCTCAACAGAACCATCACTCCAGGAGGACTGCAGCCACCATTTAATTGGACTGCTATCAACCCTCTGACTGTCAGGGGGTCAGGTTGTATTCTGACTCTGTCAGTGGGTTTTTTTTTTTGTAATACTGCATTTATTTTATTTTTCCTATTAAATTGTATTTCTGACTTGGAGTCTCTCACTAGTTTGCTTTCAAACTAGTACAGATCTGAGGACACAATGTGGAAACGTGTAAAAAATGTTGATTTACATAATTTCTGGACAGGTTGATGGGGAAATTGTCATCTGCAGATAAATGAAAATTTTCAGTGAGCTTCCAGAGCTGAATGGGAAAAAGACCTTGGTGAAACTGAGATCAAAATCTGTATTCACCACAAAAACATGGGTGCTGAATCTTCTTTAAATTATAAACTTGATTCACTGTTCTGGCACCTTGCACAGGGAAAAGACAGATAAAGTTACTGGGATAGAAAGAAATACTTAAGAAGGGATCAACCTAGAAGATACCCTTAATTTTTTATTTACTGTTACAGCTTTCTGCCATTTGGTGCCTCTTTATCTGGGACCCTGAGGTCAGTTTGAGTCTGGATGCTAGATATTAATATTCATTCAGCATCAGGCCATGCTTTTTGTTGTGATTATTAGCCTGGACACAACTTTACTGAATGCAAATTACTGCTATTACATGAACATATAGTGACTGCACTTGAACTTGTCTGGTTAAATCCTATCAGAACAGCTCTGATGCACCAAAATCTGTGAATTAATGCAATTATTGCAACATTAACATACTTAGCACACCTACTCAAAGAGTTTCTTTCCTTTAAATTACTTACTAAGTTTTATATTGAACCTTTTTGCAACTGCTAAAGCAAATGAAGCAGGGCTGCCACAGGCTGTCACTGGTCATATTGGCTCCCACACTCTGAACAGCATGAGACTCTCCTTTGGAAAAAAGTTTGTGATGAAAAATGGTGGGAAAATTCAGATGGTATGAATAACTTACATTCTGATGACAAGTAGCTAGATGCTTCTAATTTTGCAAATTTCTCAATATCCTTTATGTTTTTTATATTTAGTTGCTTATTTTTCAAATAAGAAGACAGAAGGTGAATACAAACTCTCTTCTGTTCAACCACAAAAGCTTTCCATAGTGTGCTCATTAAAAAGCACCTGGACTGTAAACTATGGACATGCCACCATTATATTTTCAGTATTGAAGACTGAAAGACTTCCTCATCTTGTTTAAAAGTTTCCTTTTGTGGGAAACTGAAGCATGCAACAAAGTGTTTTTATTTTTGTGCAATGCTTACTTTGTACAGCTGAAAAAATAAGCAATGTAATAAGGGGTGATGTAACAAGCACTTATAATAGTTCCTGCCATGGGTTTTCAAACAAATGTGTTAATCCATGCTAATCTGGTTCAGTGCTTTGAAAACTACTATATTTTTTTTTTTACAGCCCACTTGCCATCCCTGCTAGTATTTAAAATGCCCTCCATTGCACACATGATTTTATTTTATTGCACCTTTAGGCAAATTTAAAGAAAATAAGAAGATACAATTATGTTTGATTAAGGTAGCTTGGTGGTATATTTGTGTCAACTAGTTCAGCGTCTATAATTCTTTGTTTTTTGGTTTCAGGAATATGTGCAAGGGAAAAGTAGATCTCAGAAGGTGCTGTGTACTCTGCTCTGGAGATCTACTTTGTTCAATTTAAAAGAAATGATTGCAGTATTATAGAAAAAGAGGAGATATGTGCACACCTCTGATGTGTGATTCCCCAAGACTTGAATTACTCCTCAGAGATGCCCATCTGTCTCCACTGATTATACAGAACATTTAGGAAAACTACATGCTAAAATAGACTTGTCAGCTTTATACCTGCATTGGCTGTAGGTGTTGCGGTTGTACTGGTGGTGGTGATAGAGGTGGCTTCTGTGGGAAGCATCCAGGGGCTGTCCCATGCCAGACACAGCTGTCTTCAACCAGCCCACTGCGGGGCACAGCTGAACCCCTCAGCTACGATGGTTGAACCTCGGGCAAAGCAGATTTAAGGAAGGCTAAAAATGCCAGACAGGCAAAGGGAAAAACAGAGGGAGAGACAGCTCTGCAGAGGCCAAGGCCAGAGAAGGAGAATGGGAAGAATGTGCTCCAGGCCTTGGAGCAAAGTCCCCTGCAGCCCGTGGGGAACGCACACTGGTGCAGGCTTTCTCTTGAAGGACTGCAGCTCATGAAGATCCCACTCTGGAGCAGGTAAAACACATGAGAGTAAGGGCAGAGGTAAAAACGTTTACATGGATCATAACACCTCCCCACTCCTCCTGTGCTGCTCGGGGGGGAATAGAGGAGTTTGGAGTCTGGAGTGAAGCTGAATGTGGGAAAGGGAGAAAGAAATGTGTTGTTTCAATGTTTCTCTTTGATTCTTTCTATTCAAATCTATTTTAATTATCAGTAAATTAAATTAATTTTTCACATTCAAGTTTTGCCCATGATGGTAATTCGTAAGCAATTTCCCCATCTTTATCTTGACCCATGAACTTTTGCATCACATCTCTTCAGTCCTGACAAGGAGGGGGAGTGAGAAAGTGTCTGAGTGGGGGTCTGGCTGCTGGAAGAGGTTAACCCACCACAGCACCAAAGCTTAAAAGGAATGATATCAAGTAGTAACTGGGAGAGGAGGCATGCCAGCATCCATTTTATGAGAAGTATTTGCGTAACTTTTCTGAAAAGAAAAACTCTGTGCCTAAGATTAAGGCATGCGCTAAATCATTTTACTATTATTTCTGATTCAACTACAGTTGGGAAATACAGCAATTCTTTACTTCTGATAAGGCATTATTTTCCATTAAACCTATTTGTGTGACATCCCACTGAACACGAGATATGCCACAGACCAAAGATGCAATACTGGTATGCACAAACAAAGCTAGAAGACTGACTTTATCAGTTCCTTACTGTTTTAATTTTCTTGAAAAACATGATTTTGACTAATAATACATCAGCACATTAGCAGAAGAAGAAATAAATGAGTTCATGGCATTGTTGGGCACATTCTACTTAGATTACATGCTAGCCTTGAAATCTTACGGTCTGAATAACTAAGACTGAGACAGTAGGACAGCAAAGATCCCTAATATAACCACACGCTTAAATCAAAAATGCTGAAAGGCCAAAACAAGACCCTAGCTGTAGTCTAGGTCACTGTTGCTCTCCAGGTTTCCAAATCAGCTGTGTCTGTTTTCCCTTTAGTAATGATACATGCTCTTCTACCAATATTTGTACAAGATAAAAGGCACAGAGTCTTTAGAACTGCAGTGTGTTAACAGATGCACAATTAATCTGGTTAGGTTTCTTTTCCTTAACTTTTCTTGATAACCTTGATGAAGCATATTGCTGCTGCTACATTCCTCTGATAGCCTGTCTCATTAAGTATGTACTGAGTAACAAGTAACAGCACTAACTAAGATGCTTTATGGTATAAACATACAAATATTGAAACAAGCCATTTTAAGTGCTCCAGAAATGGCTAATTTCCTTACGTATTTACTTTTAATTAAAGATTCATCCACTTATAAGGACATTCATCATCACGATCATCATGCTAGTGGCAAGGAAATCCCTCATTGAGAAAACTCTACTAATCAGTTCCTCCTGGGGCAATTTCATCTTCCCAGAAAACATTTCAGTTGTGACGAACTAACATACCTTGATTATAAAAATAATTCCATCCAGTTCTCAAATGCGTCTAGTGGTAAATGAGGATGTGGAGTGCTATGATGGGCAAGACAGGGCTGCATGTGTTGTGCCCCACCACAGATTCACTTTCTAGGGAAGGCAAGTTTTCTTCCTGCAGTCACTTCTGTGGTGAGGATGGAGAATCAAAAATCCTTGCTTCTCAGTATTTCCATAAGCCAAGCTTTAGGTCAGCCTTTCTAACGCCTCATCTTCCTGGGATCAGTTTTGCTGTGAGAATGGAAATAGGGCTGCTCACATTTGAAATATTTTATTTTAAAATATATAATCTATCTGCAGTGGCATAAAGGTTTGTAGGAGAAGCAAGAGCAGATAAAATGCTTCTTAAGACAGTATGCATAAACATTTGACTCCATGCAAGGCCAAGACTGATCTTAGCTATTTGTACTCAGCTATTCTTCCAGCTGACTACATACTGTGAAACGAAAGTTTGCAGATTTTGTGTTGGTAAAGTTTGTCGCCGTTATTAAGTTCCATCGACATTTGTCTTATTAAGGTTATGCAAGGCCTGTGCTTTACAGTGCACACAAGTGCAAGTGTCAACATACGGCTGGAATCAGTAATCGTGCAGAGAGCCATAAAGGTTTTATTGCCACTACGTCACTTGTGAGTTATGTAGGTCATCCCAAACAAGTGGCAAAACAACTTTTACAGCAATGTGCACTGTTATATTTCAGTCATGCCACCCAGAGTATATCACAGCAACATTAAAGAAAAAAAATTGAGCAAGCTTTTAAAATAAAATGTTGTTATTGAAACTGCTTTTATGTGACCCTCCACCTGCAAAGTGAGTTGCCTTGCTTGCTCACAAATCCCAAAGATTTAGGGAACTCTTTGCCTAGGTTACAGTGTGCACATATTTAGTGAAACTATAATGCTGTCTAGTTCTTTTTATGTTCACTACCTTATCTTTGTTGCACAGTTTAGCTTTTAAGATGTGTAATTATATATCCATGTTCATAATGACATAAAATTCTACTTTGATTCCTCACGAATCAAAATTACTTATTCTGCCACACTGTTATTTGCAGTTAGGCTTTAAATTTCACTTGCTGCCTTGAGCTAAAATATATGTGAAAGGGGGTGCAAGGTCATCCACACAGGATATTAACATTTTTACAAAACAGGAACCATTTCTACTCATATCACACTATGCTTTGAGTCCTATGGTATTAATAAACCCTGCTTACACACTGTAGTTATTTCAAAACCTATTAAAATGCCAGGGATCACTTATTCAAACAGGGCTTTTATGGTTAATCAGGAAATTTAGCATTGATTATACTGCATCTGCTTTTGAATAAAACAAATGAAATTTGCCCACTTAAGAGTCATAATCAGTCCCTTTGGGACACTGAGGGGAATTAGCATATTTAATTACCCTGCAATGGATTCTTTTTTCACTCAATATTTAAGACATATTGTATTACTGTGAAAGGTGACTACCTGCTTTATGAACTGCACAGGAGACCTGGTGTGGCTGTGAGGAAGGGGACTACTTTTATTTCGCACTGCTACAGGATGATGAATATTTTCTTCTACCTATTCAAAATTATTTGATACCTAGGTTATGATCTTTGAGTGGGAGCATGCCTGAAAATACATTGTTACTAGTAGTCAAAGAGGTATAGGGTTGATTAAGGAGTGGGCATCCTCTGAAGAATCAGAGTTCTGGGGTCCCAATTTTATCCCCCTTCCCCAAATCCAGACTCCATTTATACTTTTGATTAAGCTGGAACTGTTGCAGTAATGCTTCTCTGTGTGCACCTATGGAGGTGTAGAGAAGCAAAGCCAAGACCAGGACCAAGGCCAAATTAATCTCCTTTCTACATCATGTTCTGTGGGAGTGCCTGTGCAATAACCGGGGTAGTTCTTGCACAAGAGTTCACATACCCCCTGAACCCCAAACTCTGTAGATATGTGCGTTATCCTGGAGCACTCAGCAGCATTTCTCTGTTTTCTTTTGCAGTGATCTAAGGTGGCCCAAGAGTCCTTCCTAGAAAGGTAGATATATCACCTTAGGAAGAAGCTGAGAGCTTGTGGCACAGTCTGCAAATCAGGTATGGTGTTTCATCCAGCCCAGGAGGCAGCAGCTCAGCTACACTGTAGAAGTGGAAGTGGTTCATGGCACCACAGCTCTGAAATGTGGGAGTGTGTGGGTTCAGCCCATGGCCCTACTGCTTCTGGGTGTCCCTGCACATGCTGCTCCTCCGGAGAGCTTTCTGTGTTGGGCCCTTGGTCATGGTCTTATTGCTCATTTCCCCCCCTGCCACAGGATGATTAAAAATGAGGGAAACTGTCTTTTCCTCATCTACCCTCTAAAGAATTTCTTAAACAAGGAAAAGGGATTGGAGTTTTCGCTGGTGATTATTTCTGGATTATTAATTACCTTTAATTACCGTGTAACACCAAGATTAAAATGCATTCTAAAACTTGGCACTTCAACCTTATTAGCTTACTACAAGAGTATGGTAGTTTCTAACAATTCTATTTATCAAAGGTAAACCGCTTATTAAGACCTTCTAATTATTAAGGTAGTGTAATCAATCTTCAGTAAAATTCCATTAGAGAGAATAAGCCCTTGAGGAAACTGCCTGTGACTCTTATGAACTTGACCAAGTCTGAAATGTATAAGAAATCTCTATTCAACCACCGTGAGTTTCCTGTGTTCAAATTTTCTACTTTGACTCTGTAGATACAAAGAAAGGCTTTTGGCTGATTGTTTATATGCCTCTGGAGTGCTTTAATCATCTTGTAAATGATAATGTTCTTATTACTCATTTTTTGGTAAAAATTTTCTTCCACAAGCAGATAATTCGATGACAAGGAAGATAATTCATAAATGCATTAGAAAGCACAATCTTTCCCCCAATGCTTTCACTGCATAAATAATTTAGAAATACTATTCTGCCTCCAATTTGCCTCTTTACTGCATCACCTGGGTGTCATCCCCCTCACGTTATTTAATCTGCTCGTGTTTTCAGTAAACAGGTGGACTTTTTTTACTTAGGTCATCCACAAATTCTGTAAAAGCCTTAATCTCGTCCACATTTTCAGTTTTCCATGTGTCCTACCCTGTATGGTCTCTACTGCAGGACTGGAAATCCTTTCCATCTGCAGGTGTGTGACTTACTTGCTAACACTGGGATGGGAGGCTGTGGATACAAAATGCTGCTAGCAAGGAGTTTTCCTGCTTCTTTCTGTCTCGTGAGACACTTTTCTTTCTCACAGAAGTTATCAGTAAAAGGTTTGTAAACTATGGACACCTGTGACCTTGCTAGGGTCTGTTCATTATACAGTAGAAAAATATTTGTAAGAAAGAATGTTGTAAGATTTCAGCCAATCCCCTAAAGGAGTGGCTAAGCATTTATCCAATTACACTATGAAGTAAAAGTCTATAAAAAGAGCTGTAAATAATAAAATAAATCACTTCTGCTCCTGAACTCCTGGCTGCCTGCTTGCTCCTCTCCTCCACCGTGGGAAGGACAAGAGTAGCTATTACAGGAGGCAACCTGGGCTTGCAGCACTGTCTCCTCCAGCCCCTCAGAGCCAAGCAGAGCTCTGACCGGCCTCCCAGGCTGCTAGGAGGTTGTCATTTGGTAGTCTTCCCTGTGCGAAAAGAAAGTAGCAGACTTTTAGCTCTTAAAAATATCTGTCTGGGAGAAAGAGCAGAAGTAACCTGTCCAGTCTATACAAGATAGAAATAATCAGAGTTAATTCCAAACAAAGGAGTGAGTTTCTTTATCCCACATGAACTGTGACCTTCAGAATCACAGCTACTCTTTTAAAGATTTGTTCATCATGATGAAAAGCTATTCAACACTAAGCTAAAATGTTTGCTTTTGATTTCTGTTTTTCTCCTATTATCCAAATCAGACTGTATTTCTTTCACTTTACACCAACATTCAGAGTCTGTTCTCATCCCTGCCTGCTGGCATTTACCAGAGCATTCTGCATTTTTCCATCTCATCAACTTTATACCTTTCTAAACCTCATCAGAACTTTTTCGCCTTCATATATGCTTCCTAATAACCTGACTCAATTTATTCCTTATAATTTATCCTACAAATGAATGTTTGTTTAGTCACCCTCAAACTAACCTTGCAATAGCTTCCTGCAATTTTTGGTACATACACTTCAGCAGTGTTAAGAAAATACATGTTTTTGGAAAAAGTTGAATGTAAAATGATACAAAAGCATATTACTCTCTGTGCTTCTACAACAAATTGAACAAGAAAATTATCTTTATTTTAGTGATTCTTTTAATAAGATTTTACAGAATAAGTCTCCTGCTTAAAGAAGAAATATAAAATGAAAATATTTTCTAATTCTCCACTGCAAGAACTTGTGTCTTATTTTTAAGTTGACTTAAAATACATCAGAATATTATGCAAAAACATTGTCTACAAAAGCAACACATAGCAATCCTTTTCACTTGCTTCCATCACAAAAACCTATTAATAAAAAACTCATTAAACATTAGAAGAGGCTGCCAATAATGGGATTGTTTTACAGGTTCTTCATGAGAAATTCAAGTTCTATTTTATTATGGATACCTTTGGCCTGTTGAGCCCCAGATATCTGGAAAAAATTCAAGTATTTACTTCCAAAGTAAATAGTACTTAGGGAGGATATTCTGAACATAATAATAAAATTTTGGGATATGAAAGGAGATTTGTTTATGTTTATGTGTTTTCATAAAAGCATAAGATTATTTCTACTATAGAGCTGGGCTTATCTTCCTGGTGTATATTTTTATTTAAGTTTAATTAGAAAACTATTATTGTAGTAGAGTAGTTTTTTATTTGAATGAAGTTAGTTCAAAGCAAATAATCTAAATAAGACACATATACATTAAAGACAATACAAGAATTTCCATTCTGAGATAATCATAAATGCTTTGAATCATCCTATACATTTTATAACCTCATTTTTACCTTCTATTGTATAGAATTTAATTCCAGTTAAAACTAAATACTTAAATCCAGCAACATTATATTGCAGATCTCGTTAAGTAGGATCTCTCAGTACTGCATACAAATATCTGCTAGATTTCTGCAGAGCCCTGCTTGGTACTTCCACACCTATTGCTACAGAAAGAAGCAATTAAGAAATCAGATGTATTGAATGAGAATTGTTGGCAAGGTACAAATAGGTAACCTTTTTACTTCTCTTCCTTTTTTCACAGCTTCACTATATCAAAAAGCATGTGTTATAAACAGGAGTGAAAAATTCTGGACATGTTACAAAATAAAAGACCTAGAGTTATGGTATTTTATACTTTTGCATCCTCTTTCTTCATTTTATGAGCCCCTGCTGGTACCTGTGTTCTTTCCCACTGATAAAGTGATGTATTCTTTCCCTAGCGTACAGCCCTCTTCAGCTTTGTCATTCATATAAGGTTTTCTTATAAGCCATTTTCTGCCAAGTTAATACACCAAAGCTTTAAAGGTGGAATACAAGAGCTTTTAAAAATGTTTTAGGGTACCTTCTTTCATACTGTCAAGAGTAACTGCAATCCATTTAAGTCAAATGCTTCATATAAAAAGAAGCATTTACAGCAGCAGGGTTGTTACAGAAGCAGTTTATTTTCTATAATGGTTTTGGCCCAGCCCTTTGGTTTTCAAGCATTTAACTCATAGACAGAAGTCTCAACTTTCTCCCTGCAAAGCATAAGTGACAGTTTCTTATGTAACAGTCCTCAAAGCTTGAATGACTATAAATACTTATTCAGGCCTTGTTATTTGCTTCTGACTTGCTTGTAATCACTTAGTATTGTGATAATGAAATTAAATGCTGTGACTTACTACAAAGTAATGGAACACACAATTGCCACGTGGTTTAATTTGACTGCAGAATATGGCCAGTGCTTGTAATGGATGCTATTATTCAGAGACAAATGTGAATGTAAAATCACAAAGTGCAGGTAATAACTGATAGTCAGAATATCCATTCGCAGGAATCAGGTCAAAGAAATATTACTATTATTATCCAATCAATTACATTAGGTTTTGAGCTGCTCTGGCTTGACAGGCAAGCAAGATCTAAATGCTACCATTTTCACTGCAAATATATTGCTTAAACATGAGATACTGGAGAGTCCCTCAGGCCTTGGGAATGTATCCCGTCTATGCTCCATCTCAGTCTGGAATGGACCAAGGATGTAAAGGTCTCCTCCCTAACCTCTGACTTTCACAGGAAAGATGAAGGCACAAAGATGTATTCTGGCACCTTGGCAGGAGGCAGAGTACAGATGGCCCTAGTTTTTTGCCACTGCAAAAATGGGCCTGGTTTGATAAAAACTTCAGATAGCAGATTGTTTTCATCCTTCTATTAATAAACTCTTTAAAATTTATGTAAGACATTTGGTGAAGGGGCAAAACTGTTTAGAAATTTCATATGGGATACATGGTCTTGCTTTCCTTAACCCCATTTTGTGGAGTCTTCAGAACAGCTGACAAAGCCCTGTTGTTCTCTTGACCAAGGATTGAAGAACTAAGTTTGGATATTCTTGGGCTAGAACATAACTGTTCACATGTCAATTTGGCTTCTGAACCACCTACATGTAGTTTAAGACTGCATCTACATTTTGGGAGACATTTTTTGTTTAAATTTCTCTCTAGATAACTCTATTCATTATTGCATCCTTCGGCATTAGCCTATCAATTTTCTTTTAAATTAATGATCATTTTACCTGTTTCAAAATGTAAAAGTTTGGGTTTTGTTCTTTTTCCCCAAAGACATGTCAATTCAGCTGGGTTTTTTTTGTTTCTTTAGTAAGGTCTGAGTATATACCAGATGGGAAATGACAGATCTGCATATCTATGCATAATTCTGACATATTTAAGTCTTTTTATAACAACACAAAGTTATATTTATAAGGGCCTTTAAAATGAAAATATATCACTTTAGGCAAAATGTTTACAGTTTGCTTATCCACATTACAACCATTTCAGAGATCCCAAAATATTTATTTTCAGTATTGAACTTCTTTTTATGGTTGATCCACTCTCTTTCAAGGCTGTTCAGTTTACACAACTAGTAAATTACTTTTCCATAATTGCTGTAATTACAGTCCTCCTTGTGCTCACTCTTATCTCAGAACTGTGTTACAGTTGAACATTCTGGTAACCGAAAACCTCATGGTTATTTAGGAGGTAACACGGAACACTGTAAACTAAAATATCTATTTGGGAAGCTCTCTGTAGTTAATGTAATGTGATATTACAGCGATTTAAAAGGCTGCAGCAACATACCAGTTATACAAAAAGCTTTTAAAGACAGTGTATAGCTCAACGAAACCTTGAAATGTTAAAATTTTTCCTATTAAAAATCAGGCTTAAATCATGGCTTTAAAAAGTAAGGAGAAAATATGCTAATAGTAGGGAAAAAAAACCCCCCATCAATATAGTTGAGGTCATTCCTACAGAATGTGGGAAATCCCCATTTCCTGCTTAGCCATCTCTGAAGAGACTGTTAATGTAATTACCCAGGAGTGCACATTGTCTACTTTGACAAGAAACTGTGCTTTATCCTTCTTGAGTAAGTTTCATCAAAAATGGTATTTCCTCATGTGCACAGACGCTTGTCATTATGTTCTAGTTCTCCCTAACATCTATACAAAGAGCAACCCAGTTGTTTAAAGCATAGCTATGAGGAAATAACATTTCATTACCCAAAATAGCAATAATATAGAAGATGGGGAAGACTTCTTCTTTCTAAGTTATAACCCTTATTTCTTGTGCATTTAATTACAGTTTTCATTTTCAGCTCCTTTAGCAATGCCTCCACTCAGTTTTGCTGTCAGTGCCGATTATCCAAACCTGCTATTAGGGTTCTGAATTCCTTACTAAAACACCTCAAAAACACAAAGAAAAAGGATTGTCAGTGCAGTTCTGAGATGGGCTGAAGCTGCATTTCTCAGAGCTTTCTGCACTGTTGACCCATTTTCACAACTACTTTGCTATTTTTTCATGGATTCAATGACATGAAATTATATTAAAAATGGCATTAATTTCAGTATCCAGATTAAAGGTGACCTTGTGTAATAAACTGACACATGTACTGCAAGGAACCACACAGACTTTGATTGTGCATTATATTTCACCATTTCTTGTCTAATACCATCTTATTCTTTTTTTTTTTCCCCCTTTCTTTTTGTTACTGTTATTCATTCAGGAGCCTTCTTAAAGAGAGCTTTTGCCATCTCTGTCAGCTTTCCTACATATCCCTGCTTAGCAGCCCACTGTTCTAAATCCCGTAAGAAAACTTTATTTCGTATCCTTTTCCATTATTTTAACTGCTCTTTTTCTTACCTGTTTCTTAATTATTTCCAGTTCATAAACATAGTTAGGCCTTTAGGATATTTTGATTAAAGTCTCTAAAATACTTTTATGCATAACATGTAGGAGGATGTAATATACATCATATTTGCATCTTTTTGGACAGTGAGAAGCCTTTTATGTGATTATTTGAAAATTAAAATAAAACAAAATCACAATTTCTTCATACTAGAGCATGAAACAATACAAATTACAGAAATGCAAAGGCAGAAATTTATACATAACTGATTTTCTCCTTTTTATATGGAAACTTTTGAACTAGTTATCTAACAATTATTCAAACTAAATAATGAAGTGGTATATATAGCAAACATTTAAAGTATTTGACAGTTTATTTTCTTTAAGGAGAAGCATGTTTTTTCACCATTGTGCTGCATATAATCTAATGAAGGACTAAAACTGAACCCTTAAGATGGAGCAACAGGTAAGAGCTTTTACTGCATGCTAGTATTAAAAGGATAGAAGGACATCCTACTCTCTTACCCCACACCTCATCTGCCTGTCCTGTTCTGAGCACCCACAGCTTTTACTTTGGCTCTACCATGCATTGGATGGTGATCCAAGGTGGCAATAAGACAAGATGATTCAATGAGCACACTGAAAAAAAAAACCTGATTAAAAAAAAAAAAGAAATAGAAAAAAAGGAAAAGGCTTATGCTTGGGCAATGGTCCTGCGCAGAAAAACATCCATCAAAGTGAGTGCAAAGGAATCAGTGCAAATATGCAGCCATATGGAGTCAAAGGGATGGAGAAGAAATAAATGCCAAGGCACATTTTCAGAAATTCTGACCTTAATCATCTCATGTAAAGTTAGGATTTGCATTTCTACTTGAGTTGTCTACTCCTTGAGTGGACGCTGCTCACTAATCTGGCTAAGAATTTCAAATGACCTTTCCCCTCACAGTCAATTCCACTTCTTGTCCTGAATTATTTCTTTCTGCCATAAGTTGATATAGTGGCATATGAGTTACATCAGGAAGCTGGGGCCTATCCCAGTTGAATGCATATCCTAGTTTTGTGGCTGGGTTAGCTTCCTGTGGGTCCTGGTCCCAGTCAGCTCTCCCCAGGCTGGCTGCCCCACTGCTGCCGGAAAAGGCACGGCAGAAACCCACAGCCAGGACAGAAATGTGACTGATCTCTTCACGGCAGCTGCCTATAGTTTCATCTCTCTTTAGCATCAAACTAATCTCTTAAATCACAGCCTGGCTGATATTTCAACTGACATCATTGGCCTGGGGAGCTGTTTTTCTCTCCCTGGCACTCTCCTCCCACCAGCTCATTCCCACCATGCAGCCTGTCCCTGCTCTGTGTTGGCAGTGCTGTTTGTCTGTGTGGAGGATCTCAAGATCAGGGCAGTGTGATGGCACAGTGGTACAAACACATGGTTGGCTGCTGCGTGGGGACTGCCTCAGCTGGCTTAAGCAGAACGGGTAAAAGCATGACCAGATAGCGATTCCCAAATGTAGTTTGCTCACACACTGCCTTCACAGGACTAGAAGTGTTTTCTGTCACACCTTCCCACTCCGTGCCAGACCATATGTTTAGGAGAAAACATGGCACCAGCCCCAGTCGCCCCTCCCATACGAGACAGTAGTAAGAGCAGTGGGAGATCCTTGCTCCTTCACCTAGAAGGACAGGTGGAGGCTTTCAGGCTCTTCTTGTCTCCTCTGAGGGAGCTCAGTTAGTTTTCAGGGGTTGTGTTGATTCCTGAGTATCAAAAGGTGACTGGGCTATGACTACACCTCATCCTAGTGAATCCCTCAGGAGGGTCTGGCTATTGTGACACAAAAAGGATGAAAAGTTTCAAAGTAAAAATCTAGGGGAGTTTTGTTTATCAATGATGATAACTAATGCAAAGAATTGAGAACACTGAGCATCTTAGGGTGCTGTTTTATTATTTTTTGGTGTCTCCTAGCTCACCATACATCCTCTCTCTTGCCATGATGCCAGAATCTACTGGGTTACAGAGTAAGACAAACCAGAGAACAAACTCAGCCAAGCACAGTCATTGAAGAAGTAGAAAAGGAAGTAAAAATCGTTTCGAGATCAACTGTGTGGCCCCCAGTGCTGGGACTGGAACACAGGAAAGTGTGGGGAAGACTGTCTGTCTGACTGCTTGAAGCCACACTTCAAGCAACATTCAGAATTTTGCATAAAAAGCATGTGAAAATTCACATCTACTCTAGCACTTGGGTGCAATCTTCATTGGTCAGCAGCTGCTCAGAGCCCATGAGATCTGTACTGTTTGCTTCCTATGCTTTTTTGGATCACTGCTACAGGTATCATGTACACAGTGAGTTTCTGCAGAGAAAAAAAGTAATTCAGCTGTCTCAGGTGAGAGCTTCCTAAAGACAAAATTAGCCACAGTGAGTAGAAAGTTCAGATTGTCATGAACTTCTCTGAGTGCACACTGAAATCTAAAAATTATGGCCTTAAGAAAATGGGAATTGAATAAGCCTTTTCAGATTGAAAGTCAGTGACGTAGAGACAGAGTCTGAATCATTCTGGGAATTTTGAGATCCCTTAGTAGCAGTTTATCGGAACATAAGCCCTAAATTGTGATAATTAATCTCTTTTCAGGTTTATACCTGCAGGAATTGTACATATTGGAAATCAAATGGATTAAGATTGTTATTCAACATCTGTTCTTGCTCTGTGTTTCTTTCCTTAAAAAAGTCAGTCTCTGTAGCAAGAGGGAAGATGGTATTCTGCTTGGAAATACCTACTCCGGCTTTTCAGATAATAGATGTGGCTGTCGCTGTTGTATTAGGGATGGGTCAGGAACACAACGTAACGACTCCAAAGGTTTGGAAGGCAAAAGGCGCTTATTATTACAATAGACCCATATTTATAGACAGGTTCGCACAAGTGGCGCATAGTTATTGATTCTTTGATCAACACCCCCCAACACCATTAGCTAACCACAATGACACCCATTTCTAAATATTTTGCAAAAACAACAAAATGCAAAAGACCAGATGCAAAAACTGTTTACATTCTTTTTCTGAACTTTCTCACAGTTGCAAGCTCAGAGTATGAGAAAGTTTTACTTTTCTACAAACACAAACTGCAGTCTGAGCTGGAAAATTCCTCTCTGACCAGGCTGTCAGTATCCATAGCTGGGCCATCAGTGAGCTAAGGTTATAGGACGCACTTGGGAGCTCATGGAAATACAGATAGCAAGCTTAAGCTCAAATCTGTGCTACCATTTTGTATTGTAATTAGTATGTAAACCAGATTTCAGTACCTAAACTAAATAAAACTCAAGTTGCACCTTAATTGCAGTAAAAACATATGGCAAAGCATCCTATTGATATTTGTGCTTACTGTTCATTTAGCAATAAAGTTTTTTTGATGTGGCCTGAATTATCAACCCATGCAAACTCCTCTATTCCACCAAGCTGTTTTGTGAATTGACATGTGTTGATAAAACAAGTTGCCATTCTCACTAGGCAAACAATCTTCCATTTCATGTTCAAATAGTGGGAAGGGATGTGTGGGTCATCATGACACTCCCAAATGACAGAAATTCACCCCACAATTTGCTGCAATAGTTAGAAAGTATTTGGTGTTAATCCAAGTGCTCTGTCTGATCATCCAGATGACTCCATGAATGCTGTGAAAATGTTCTAGTTTACACATTAGAAAAACAGGATAAAACCTGTTGTTCTACTGACCTAGAAGAAAAAAAGAAAAAAACTGTGATTCCTAAAGGCCTTTTTTAAAATCCGTCTGTAATTCTTTAACTCACTAGAAAGTGACAGTGTTGATTCATTCCTTCTTTCAAACAATAGTTTCATAGAAAGATGTTTTGCTTGGGATGGTGTCCATTCATATTCTTGGCACTTCTCTAAAACCTATGAAGGCATTTGCTCCATTTCCCCCAAATAAACAAAAATTACAGCTGCTAGTCTTCAAGCATCAGCTTGCTGCCTCTGCTTAAACACAGCTTTTTAACATAGGAACATTTTAACATTTTAAAATTTTGTTAATTAAAATGTTTGTACACTTCTGGGAGCTCACTCAGCTCTCATACCCTTTCATTCACTAAATAAGAAGTATAAATTAAATACATCCATGTATATAAGGTGGAATAATACAACTCTGCACCTTTTCTCTTACCTTTCATGTACATTATCTAAATTCTCCTATTTTTTCTCAAATGAGGTCACCTATAATTGTTTGAATTTGGTAAGCTTGTTTAAATGCTTCAGAGAAATATTCAGTCATCCAATAGAAATCAAACAAAAGACTTTTTTTGTCTTATCTGTATCTATTTAAATTAGAGGAATCTGATAGATAACCAAAGCTTTGAATAGCTGTGGAATTCAGACTCGATGGAATTTCAATAGCTACCCACTTTCCATTGAAAATACTGGTATTTCATAACTAACCTATTTGCCTTGAGTCCTAGCTGTTCTGCAAGGTGTTCTATGGCAATATAATAGTTATTTATTCTACTACTTTCAATAGAATTTCAGTATAAAGTAATGAAAAGCAGAGACTGCACATCCAGTAACTACTAATTCAATACCATTTTTACTTTTTATTTTATACTTTATATTTTTATAAGGATTGAAAAGCAATTTGGTCTACACGAAAAGCTAATTAGTGTTTTCATATTCATATTAGGGATCTTCAATGCTTGGAATAATACTTTTATGCCTGAAGGTCTTTCAGTCTATCCTGAGAAATACTCTGAACTGGAGGGAAATTTTTCAGAAAATCTACCCTCTTCCACTCAAAAATCCTCTCCTGAAACACAGTAAGTCAGAGACATGAGTGTCTTTTGTCTCTTTTATAACATCTCAGCACATATGTGTAGGATATATTGACAGTCAGTTTCCAAGAAAAAGATGTCAGCAAATAAACTGAGCTGGAATACCAAAATAACACACGAGATAAATGAAGACTCATTTTAGATGGAACTATTTATTTTGTATGGTATTCCCAGATCTCTCAAAGTTGGATGTAGATTTACGGATAAGCGTTCAAAAATTTTAACAAAAAGACTTCTGATAACACACAAGTTTTGTGACCAACTTGAAAGCTGGAAGATGTATCACCCTTCCTCATAAATGCTTATTATTTTCATGCATAACAAATGCAATGTTTTTCAGTTTAAACATTTGTTTCAGAAGCCCACAGAGGTGAAAGTGACAATAAAATAGAATGCTTTTAGAAAAATAAGCAATGAATTGTAGCAAGTAGAAACACATTTCCTACAATGCTGATTAAGTTATATTACAAGAATCCTGTGTGCAACATGCTTTGCCTATTTATTTAGATCACTAAAAAACTAAGAGGTAAACAAAACTGGAAAAAAACCCCACAAACACTACTGAAACTACTTATACTGGCATCAGCTGGAAAGGACTGCATTTTTGTCACTTACAGAGCCCGTATAAAGTCACAAGACTACACAATTTGGATTATATCACCATTTGGACCAAAATAAAACAAGAAAACAAAATGAACATAAAAGAAAAGTACAATTCATTGTCAAATACTTTGGGAAAAGGTATTTGTAACCTGCTGTTTCCCTCTGAGATGTTTTTTCCCCAAAGAGTCCAAGTTACATTGATTTGATGGTTTCTCTCCCTGTAAAGAGTCGCTGTCCGTTGGCTGGGCCCTGTAGCCTGTTCTGCTTGACAAGCAACAAGGCAGATTGGAAGAGAAGCATCACCCTGTCAGCTCTGTCTGGACTTATGCTTGTCTTTAATATTACCAAACAAATGTGAATCTAACTAGAAACATTATACAAGACTACCCTTACCCTATGCTTTGGACTTTATTCAGTAATTCTGCTTTAGACTTCATGGCCTATATAACTAGATATTCTAACTATCAATTTTCTTTTTTTAAGGGGAGAGAAATCTTCCACATCTTGGTATTGATAGACTTTATGAGATGCTTGGAGGTGCTTTTACATAAAGAAAAATAAGTACTTGCTTTCCTCATCTCTCAGTAACAAGTAATTTGACAAAATGAACTAATTTCAGAATTATTTCTTTAGAGATACATTCAATATAAGTGGAATTAAGTCTTCATGTATTTTTTCACTGACATATTTCCATTAGCAAATTATTTGCGTCAGTTAAAGTTCTGGCACACTGTCCTTCCTGATTTCAACCTGAGTAATTTATAATACTTTTATTGTGCTTTTATAGACAAGTTTGATCACAATGGAAATTTCATAGGCTTCTTAAAATGACTTGCATATTACCATAATTTTGCCTCTTTAAATTTTTAAAATATTAATTTACATTTACACTCATCAAAACACACGTCAGTCAGACAACTAGGCTCTATATGTATATTTCTAGTAGCTGCATTTGGAAAAAACCAAACCACCAAATATGTACTTATATCAATGAAAGATTGAAAGATACTGGAAGAATATATTAATCGTATATGGAGAAGACAATCAATCTAAATATTATGAGATGCCTCAAAAATGTCTAATACTTTAGAAGTGATTTATCTGGGTGCAGTCAACATGCTAAAATGAGAATATCAGTCATTAATATATGGAATAAAAGATTTCCATATTACTGAAATGTGGTTTTAGCCATCAGTGTAACTTGAAGCAGCCATCTCTCATTACTCCTATGGAAGTATTTTCCTGACAGAAAATGTCACAGGAAAAAGTAGAAAGGAAACACAAATATTTCATTTTCTAATTGTTATGAAAAGCGAACCAAATAGTAAATACAGTACAAAGAGGAGAACCTGATTTAAACTATGTTGTATGTAGTCAGCACTGCAGATATCAGCAAAACTCCTTCTTTTCAGTGTACAAATGAAACACAAATCGCAAACTATAGCTATGTGTGGCCAGAACTGTCACTTCTGTTCCTACAGCAGAGACAGTCTATATCCTGTTTATTTGCTTCTTTTCACCAATATATAAAAATAAGGAAGCTGAAGCGTAACTAAAGGCCGGTGGGTCTGATCCTACATGTCTTATCAAAAGAGCTAAAGCTACTCCAGTAGATTTTTAGACCTTTTGTATCATTTCATCTATGAAA
>WEIT01005685.1:66618-78177 GCA_013389985.1 Dryoscopus gambensis
TAGAAACTTATGAGTGCTCTATGTTTTATTGTCTCATGCTCAGGATAACTTCTTGTCTTTTTGGCACTGTCCATTCTCCATGGTCCATCATTTGTTTTAGTGATGGTTTTCGTCTTATTCTGCAGTTGAATTAAGTGCAAGATGCTGTTCTAACCTGTACACTGAGAGTGAAGACTGACTTTCATCTCATTTTATAACATTACAGTGAGATGCATTGCTTAGTTGAAAAATTGGACTCTCTTCTGAGGTCAGCAACAAATATCCAGCAGAACCAAAAATGTGTTAGGTCAGCAACAAATATCCAGCAGAACCAAAAATATGTTCTTTATTTTTCAAGCTGCTATTTTCTCCTTCATAGTTATATGTATTTTACGAGTTAAGAAGACAAGACAGATGAAAAGGCTCTTTGCTGCTGCAAACTGAAGTCTGCTATTATGAAGGTGAATTCCTACTGACATGGAAAGTTCTGGTGGCTAAATGAAAAATACATGTTACGGGAGTTTAAACTCCCATAGGTTAACTTGCAATATAAATGACATTAAGGGATGTTGAATGTTATATTACAGGGCAGATGACACAGAGTAACACAGAGGAATGAGAACTATAAGAGCAGAGTTTTTCATATTACCTTCTAAACACATTGAAATTTCCCAAATGCATCAGAACATTTCTAGATTCCACTCTTGCAAAAATGCTCAATGAATTTTGGCCATACCAGCTCTCTTATAGCACTCTGCATCAAACTAGTTCTCTTCAGTATAGAAATGGTAAGATCTTCTGTTGATAAGGCAGAGGGAATGGAGGGGAAAAAAAAATCTATGTTTTTCCTGGTATTTCCTGCTTCTGAAAAAGCTTTCTTTATGGAAGACATATTACAAGGAAGGAATCCGTAGGACCCTTATCAGAAAGAAATAATTACTTCCTGAATGTTTTGTTTTACTAAAATTCTATTCTCTCTAATGGTTTTAAGTTTTTTGCTCCACTAAATCTGGCACTGATATGGGCTACTGGCTAGGGATCTTTATTACAGTCTCTTTGCCAAGTTATGAGAAATTTATAGCTCAACCAAACACTCTTCACCTTCTTCTATTAGCTTATCTTTAAAAAGTCTTTCCAAAACAAGTAAATTGACTGAGTATAATGTATGCCCTCATATATCTGTGTGGCTTCATCAGAAAAAAAGAGAACATTTTGTTTATATTAAGGAACATATGTAAAATATATATATGATGCATATATATTATAATATGTAATATTCATACAAGATTATACATTTGACCAGGTTTTGCCATATTGCTGATAATGTTTGGAGCTTTTGGCAGCATAGGATAATATTTGTATAGGTCAAAAAAGACCTGAATAAGCAGTCAAAAAATAAAGAAAATGCAATGATTTAGACTGAGAGTGTGTCTACACATTTGAATTCTTTTACTGAGTTTTGGCTTGATTTTTAATCTTCAAGAAACATAAAACTGAAACTTCCACTGAAATTCAAGAACTAAAAAAAGCATAAGGAACTGATACTAAGAAACCCCAAAATTTCTCATTAAGGGAATCTGGCAGATTAGTTACAATCAAAAATCATTTTTTGTGTATATGTGCGTGTATTGTTCATTTGCAGCATTAGGATTTATTTGTAAGGAGAAATTGAGGCTGGTTGCCAACACTACTTTGCTTCTGTATTTCAAAAAGAAATCTGGGATTCTAAATAGATAATATGCTACCTAAGACATTATCATAAACAGGTTAGCCCTTATCAAGCAATGGCTCAAAATTATAATACAAAGCAAATTGATGTCAGTTTTGCTTTGACAACATTACGGTAAGGGATCACCTTTTATTGATATTGTATAATAAACTCAGCAAAGTATTTGCAGATGTAGCCAAATGTTTTGATAGTTATTTGTAGAACAACTTTGCTCTGAGTTACATTTATCTCTCCATTATATTTGTCTGGATAATGGAGAACATAATTTGACATTTTTTTCTAACATGAAGTTTAGAGAATCTGAAATAGTAAATCAATTTATCAGAAAAAACACATCATTCAAGATATTACATAGTTTCAAGTTTGTTTTCAGCACATGAAAACTGTTTCTTATTTATGCAGTTTTTAAAAATGGATGCAGATTCCAAGACAAAATACTTTAAATGTATAAAATAGTGTCATGGTGTAAAAAAAACTTTCCCCAGATATACAATTTTAAATGCAGTGGAATACATGCAGAAACAAAATGCAGAAAAATGGACAGAGAGACAAATTCTATTTCAACTAAAGTTGAAATAAAACTGTCAGTACTTCGCTGGGAAACATTCTAATTATTGAACATTTATTTTTTTCCCTTAAAAATAGGGGTGTTTGCCAAACTTAGAATTCAAATTATCTCAAGTTCATCAATACTGAACAAGTCAATTGATGATTTAACTGAAGATATGTTTTTAGAAATAACATCATTTTCACCCTTCGTAGCGTAATACAGCATTGCCCCAATTAAGCACAGCCAAAGTAGTAAGTACAAACCAATTAAAATGGTATTTAATCCCACCTCCTTGAGATTGTAAAATGAAACTCACATGTTCTTCATTTGGATTTGTAATCCTTAAAAAAAAAAAGCCCAACTGCATGGAAGTAGCTCTTTCAGGTAATTGAACTATAAAAGCATGGCCAAGTTCTCTAGTCTGGGTGTGTGTTTCATTCACAGTCATATGCCAGAGAGACCTCCTGCCCCAAATCCCCCAAACCAGAAGGGAAACCAGATCTAGTAAGAGGCACAATATTTTCCACAGTGAAATGCCTGAGGGATATCCCGACAGGCAAACAGGGACTCAGCCCTATGCAAATGCAATTAGTTGAGACATCAAATCCTCCACTGAAGAGAAAACTCTTTTGAGGTGCTAATATACATGGTAACCTAGGACAGAAATAGCAGCACTGTTTATTGCTCTCCTGGAAGCAAGTCCATTGAGAAGGCATAGCTATGGACTTGGAAAAGTACAAAATAGTGGCCCCAGAACCACACAGTATTTGAACAATAAATAATGAACATATTTCCTGTTTCTAGAGATATCTTATGTAACATCCCTGGGTTGATTTATAGCATTTTAAGGGCAGTGGCAAAACAGCTTCCCCAGCACTTCCCCTGAATAAAAACAGAGAGAAATTTGCTACTCTCTGCAACTTCCAAGCTGTGCTCATGTGTACTAGACAGACTTATCCATTTGATGTGAAATAATATGAAGGAGTTGAAGATGAGGAATGAAAATGGAACTAAAAAGTCATCATTTGGGTCCAGTGGTTTCATTATAAAATCTTTTAAACTTTTTGACAATGCTGATCAGTCTTGCTATTTTCAAAAGAAGCTGTAGCATCTAAATGCTGCAGTCAACACAGAGCCTGCTGAAAATGCTAAGTATGTAACTCTCATATAACTTCTAGTTTTGAGAAGCTTTTTCCTGCAAATGGAGAAATAATACAGTTCAAGACAACAGTCAGTGTTCGCATGCCAAAGGCCGAATTCTAGAATGGCTGCATTTCATCCTGTATTTGTAGCTGTCATATGACATGATGATGGGTGATGTGTTTCCCATGCACTAATATCTTTTGAGCCTTAAAGGGAATGGCATAGTTAATCACCATATGTGATTTCCACAAGCCATGTCGAAGTTCACGGTCCCAAGAAGACTGCTGCTATCATTCAACTAAACATTCGCATTTTCATAAACCCACAGTCCCTCTTTAGGAGCTGCAGTCTTCAAGAGTCACTCTGAGTGAAGCCATTAGTCCTCTTCCAGGATGCACCCCCAAGTAACAAGTTGTCAATGGTGTTGCTGGCAAGATCAGGCCAGGTGAGTCCCAGCTCTTTTGATCCAATAACAAGAGCACAATTCCCATAATCCTAGAGGAAGGAATCTCCTTCTTTAGTGACACATCCTAAAGCAAATATACAGGTCAATGGATGCTGTGAGTTGCTTGTAAGAATCTATATTTCCCAGGGGGAGCACAGAGATTTGGCAGGGTAAGTAGAGTTTAAGCAGCAGGCAAGTTCTGATGCTATTTGCATTCTGCTGGCAGTCCCACAACTTCAGAGAGCTTCTCTCAGGCTGAATTCATTTCCATCTGAGGAATAACATGCCCACGTTGCCTATCCTTTATACTTCTGAGGTAAGAAAAGCAGTGGGAAATAAAAAATACAGTTCCCCTCATCTACACATTACCTTACTGAACAGTGACGTTCCCTTTATTTCAGGGGTGCATCCTATATGCTCTAAGACATCAGATCCTGGTATTGTATTTAAATTGTAGGCAATGAGTCTACTATTTCTGGAAAACAAGAGGAAAATATGGAATCATGGAGGTTACTCCTTATCAGAGAACTTAAAAATTATAATACTGTAGTCTTTTAATTAGACGTTGTCAAGTTAAGCTCGCTTTCCATTTGTACAGTTACGTATCTTTAACCTGAACTGACATAATTAACAGATGCTAAATCTGTGTTTTTAATAGCACTGCAAATTCCTTCACATTGCTACCTATGCATTATGGAGACTAATAGGCCTGAGGCACATTAAAGGCTTTTTCATAAACAACATTAGATTTACATCTGCAAATATTGTTCTCAACCTCTGAGCAACCAGATTTGCAGTTGTCTCACATATCAGAGTACTCTACTGATTTTCCTTTCCTTTTGTAAAAATAAGCTAAAGTAGGGAAAAATAATTCTGAACTAGGGGTTCCATTTTTTCATATATAATCACAGTGTGGCTCCACACCCTTAGAGCCATCCACCAAATCCTGACACTTCAACTAAGGGAATAGATATTTGTGTATAATAATAGCTACTATAGTCCATACAGACAGGAGACTTAAAGAAATTATTACTTCTTCAAACTCTGGAGGTACTAAGGTTGTTTTATGAAATTAAGTAGAAAAGATGAAAAGCATTAGGTTAAGAAAATTTTCACTATTTTCATTCTGGTGGTTGGCAAAGATGAATTCACTTAAGGCATCACGATAACTTTGACTCAGGAAGAATGCAAGCAAGAAAGAAATGATCATTTTAGCCTAAATTTTTAAATCCTTTCTAAGCATACAATTACTGAAAATAAGGCTTTTTATTCAGGGTTTGAGTTTTAGGCTGCCTTTACTATAAAAGCTATCAGTTTTTATATCAGCACAAGATGCAAATTATGAAATCTTAGTATTTGTATACAATATCCATTCCATGCTCATCAAACTAAAATTGATGAATTTCTACCAGAAACTGAATTTGGAGTAATGGCACCCCAGGGGTGCAGGAATCTTTTGCAGTGCTTCTCCGTGGAGGAAATAATAGAATTTATTTTTTCTCACAGGTCTTTGTGAAAGGCTAACATATAAAAAATAGCACAGCATACTTTAATATAATGATTAAGGAGGAGGGTGGTAGAGAGAAGATATTCAAGTTCCAGGTAACTAAGGTTGCTTTAGCTCTTACTTACCATGATTAAACCAGAGCAAGGCTTTTGCCTACTGAGTGTTATGACAGACTGCCAACCTTTGCTCTGTATTATGAAAAGATAAATAAAGGGAAAGATGGAGCAGATTCTCCTGGAAACTATGCCTAAACACATGGAAAACAAAGAGGGAACTGGTGACATCCAGACTGCTTTATGAAGGAGAAATCATGCCTGAATTGGCCACCTTCTACGACGAGGCTACAGCATTGGTGGATGGAGCAGAGCAGCTGACACCGTCTACCTGGACTCGTGCAAAGGGTTTGACACTGTCCTGCATGACATCCTTGTCTCCAAATTAGAGAGACATGGACCACTTAGTGGAAAAAGAGCTGGCTGGATGGCCACACTCAGAGTTGTGGTCAATGCCTCATTGTCCACGTGGAGCCCAGTGATGAGTGGTGTCCCTCAGGGGTCACTACTGGGCCAATACTGTTTGATTTCTTTGTTAGTGACAGTGGGATTGAGTGCACCCCCAGGAAGTTTGCTGATGACACCAAGCTTGTGTGTGTGACAGTTCCAAGCCCTCATCAGTGTGGTGTGGTCAGCATGCTTGAGGGAAGGGGTGTGCCATCCAGGGGTTCAGAGGGGCCTCGACAAGCTTGAGAAGTGGATCTGCATGAACTTCATGAAATTCAGCAAGGCCAAGTGCCAGGTTCTGCACCTAGTTCTGGCAGTCCCAGACACACCTAAAGGCTGAGTGGAGAGCAGCCCTGCAGAGAAGGCCTTGAGTGTGCTGGTCGATGAAAAACTCAACATGAGCCAGCAGTGTGTGCTCACAGCCCAGAAAGGCAGCCCTGTGCTGCATTAAAACCAGCGTGGCCAACAGGGTGAGGGAGATGATTCTGCCCCTTCCCTCTGCTCTTCTAAGATCCACCTGGAGTGCTGCATCCAGCTCTGGTGTCCCCAGCATAAGGACATGGAATGGTTGGAACAAATCCAGAGGTCATAAGAAGACTGGAGCACCTTCCCTACAAGGACAGGCTGAGTAAGTTGGGGCTGTTCAGCCTGGAGAAGAGAAGGTTGCTCTGAGACCTCCTAAAAATCACAGGAAAATAGTACAGGATTAATATTAAAATTGTAGACTGATTTTTCTATGAACCAAAGTGAATCTTGAAGACACAGTTATTCTTGTAATAAGCCATTTAAAAAGTCAAATCTGGGTGGTCTCTTGAAGCATTAAAAGGAAAATGTTTATCCTTGTGCTTGTGCATGGAACACAGAAAGCACAGAGACCTGAGGACTTTTGTAAGCAGTAAATAAAACTGATTGCATATTTTCATCACTAAAACTTTCACTAGGAGTAAGTAATTAAGGTTTTGTTGGGTAGTTTTTCTGAAAATTATCTAGTTGCTCTAAGTGAGACTGCATGGTATACTCTGCCTCAGGAGAACTCCTAAGGTAAGTGTCTTGAGTCATACTGATGGGAAGAAAAAAGGGATTCTTAGAGCACAACAAGAAGAAAGTTAATTAGTAATGCAGAGCCGTTGTAATGACAGTTAAGTGAAATAATTTTAACACTGGAAGGAGAAGCTTTTGCTGAAGCCTTGCGGGTATGACTTTCTCCTCTGGTGAAGCCTGGCAGGATGGTGTCAGTAAGAGGTGTCTGGCTCTCAGCTTTGCAGGCCTTGAATCCTTCAGTGTGAACCCACTACCTGCTGATCTGCCTTACTACACTACAGAGCTTCTCAAATATTGAATACACTCCTAGCAAAGCCACTTGCTCTCCACTCTAAGCAGAAGGATGGCTGTGGACATGAACTCTTGGCTCCTTTACACAGACAAGGATGCACACTCTGTTAGTGCACCATTTCTGAAGTGTTTTCCACAATCTCCTGCCTACTAAAACATGGCGGTAAGGTCGAGGTGAGTCTGATTTATCATTGAATAATTTGTAGGAAAAAAAAAAAGGACTTTTAATTTCTGCTACTATAAATAGCCATGCAGTGTCAAACATCTACAGATTGCATTTGATACACTACTACACAGGCATTACACTTTGTCATTAACTACAGCAACAAAGAATTTATCAATTACTTTAGATTTCCACAAAAAAAAAAAAACTCAGATACAGTAATTGCTATGATTAAAACAATTACCTGGATTTTTACTCTTCCGTTGTGCTGAATTACTTATGTAAGGATTGTCATATTTGGCTCACAATCTTGCTAGACTTTCAGGTTTAGTATCATCTACGTTTTTGTCTCAAGACAGAAGAAACTTAACTCTAATGCTAATTGTGAAAGAAATCCTTCAAAAATCAAATGGGTTATGACCACTTTGCCATCCTAAACCTGTGATTAAGGCAGCTGTCAGTATGAGATGCACTTACTTCCGTGGAAATAATCTTTCTATGGCTGTTGATTCTGAAGCTGAATGAGGATACCAAGAGAAAGTGTAGTGTCCACTGAGGTGGGCTCATCTTTCAACTGACTTTCTTGCTTGAGGAAAAGAGCAGTTGAAGGGAAATAAATGACCAATTATAGGGAAAGCTAAGGTTAGGAAAACTCAAAGAATCTCAAGATAGGAACAGGGTTAGTAAGAGAAAGAGGAGTAACAGTATTGCTGAAATTAAATGTCATTCCCTAAGATATAGGGGTTTTAAATTTTTGTAAGTGGGAATAATTTTATCCATCTCTTCTGTGTTTCTGTGACAGAATGAACAGTGGGATCCCTGATTCTTATTGCTGTTAATTGGTATAACTCCATGGAGAGAAGCATAATTTTGACTATATCTGTTGGGCCATGAGACAGAGAAAATCCCTTTTTCCCCACTCCACAGAATCAGTCAGCTCCTCCCTGAGGCAATCTCCTTCCTCAGCAGTACAGTTCCTCTGCTCATGCTTTTTATCTTGCATTTGCTAACTTTGCTTGAGACGGGTGCAAAGGAGATTATGATGGGTAACTTACAGGCAAAACATCAGAAGCAAGCTTTGCAAAATACACATTTTCAAAGTCAGTGTGGTGGGTTTACTTTTAAATACCTCTTAAATATTTTATATAGTTACCTGAAAGGAGCATTTTTTCATTACAGTTTTATAATTATGATATGATATTAAAGACTCTTCAGTCTTTAGTATCAAGACTCAGGCAAAATCCTGAGTTGCAGATGATCTACTAGAATGAGATGTGCTACATTTGGCTTTTATCATGCAATAATATAGGCAACAAAATACAAAAAGCCTATAATGTAACATTACACAAAAAGGACACAGACCTTAAGGTGACAAAACCGGGAAATACATAATAAGCCATGTGTCATGCTGCTGCAGCTGTTTCACCTCTTACCAATTTTCACAGTCTATAAAATCTCAGAAAGCACCAGATGTTTAGGGGAAGTTGTCCCAGTCTCCCTAGCTTTGAAAGTAGAGGCAAGATTTATTAGTGCTATATATATGTGATTTCAGTCCTGACTTCTATATTTATAAACTAGGTGAAACATGCAACACATCCTGTTGTCAAACAGCCCATTTACTTTCCTCTGCTCTTCCTCATGTGCAGATCTCGGCTGTTGCTGTACTATTGCCATAACTACAGAACATGCATCAGGACATGCAGTCCAAACTACATGATTTACTTAGTTACTGACAAACGAGTTTTCTCCTAGTACCAACTTCTGCCAAAACAACCTTGAAATGCACAGATTATGAACCAAGCAAAACTATTTTGCAATGTACAGATTATGAGCTAAGCAAAAATATCTTGTGTATGAATATGCACTAACATTTGGGATTCCTGCCTAGGCAGAGGCTGTTAATGCACAAAATTATCTTTTTTTTTTTCTTGCTAGTGCATGGTTCCTAGTATTGGAACAGGGATTAGAAACTGCTCATGCATAATTTCCAATCTTTCATAGCTCAATGGTGCTGTAAAATGCTGCTGTTCGTTTTAATTCAGTGAGTAGAAGTTTTGTTGTGTTTACCACTAAGGGAATTGCATGTGTTATCAGAAAGCCTCTGACAGCTGTCAGAGACAGAGACAACTTGCCTCATTTCAATCTTTCATAAAGGAAGGACCCTCATTCTCAGCAAAGCTGTCAGAGGCCTGAAAATGGGATAAAACAGAATACTTTTTCCAAACATATGACAATCTCTGCATCTCCTCTATCTTCTCCATAAAGTTACAGAGGGGAAGTTGTATAGTTAGAAGAAAGAGGAAATATGATTTGATGTGTTTGTACTGTATACTGCCTTGTCATCACTGACCTGCAGGGATAATTGCATAGAGGCCTGCCTGACATGGTATTTAATTAATTAGCACTATGTTTTAACATAACGTACAAGCTTTCATGCAGTTTTTATTTTCTGAGAGCAAGAACAATCAAACCCAGAAAGACTGATGAAGACAAGGGCTTTGCAGCAGAGTCTGAAAGTCTGAATCTGTAAGCATTTCCATGTTTTCCAACACGTCTCACCATGCCCAGCACTCTCACTGAATTTAATTACCAGAAAAGGAAATCTTAACACCTGAAACCTTAACTTCCAACTTTTGATTTAAACAGGTGCTTTCCTTAATAAAACTTCTGTTGTTTATTTTAGTTCAAATGTTTGAGGGTTTTTTTTTCTAAAAGCCTACTTTTTTTTAATCAGAATTAGTGACATTTCAGCACTTGCTTATTCTTCATTGGCAGAGAAAGTATCTTATGCAATGTCTTTAACCGGTTAGCCTTGTTTTCCCATCAACTCCCACTTAGCTTTCTGAGGATGACCAGACTCTCCTTTTCACTCCAGTATTCCCATGGGTATCCCTCCATACTGCACCATTTCTGATGTCAACTCCTTTAACCAGTACAAGAGACTGGGAAGGCAAGTGTATCTGCATCATTTGTTTAATTTTGTTGTTTGCATGCTATTTTTATAGCACGCTCAATGCTCGTTTTCACTTTTCATACTCTGATTCATTTTTCATCCTGTTTTCTTCTCCCTATCCATCTTGCACTGCTGAGTAAAGCAAAAATCCATGAATGAGTCAGAGTCAAATTTTCAAAGTCACATTGGTCAGTGGGGTTTGAAATTAAGCAGAATGAGATTGCTTATGTTTTATCTTTACAAAAATAGAAAATAAATTTCCTTTCTTCAGCTGCAATAAAGAAAGTTTTATCCCATTTTTTTCAGCTGCATTTACTTTTCTGAAATCCAGTCTAGACTATGATGTTCATTAGTATCTAGGGTAACTAGCTGTTTCCATTCCTTCCACATTATCATCAGCCTTGTCTAATTCTCATCCTATCCTATCATCAAAAGCAAAATAATATTTCTTGTTATATGTTACTCTTCTGGGAGGTTCTTTTTTTTGGTTGTGGGTTTTGGGCTTTTTTTTAAATTTTTTTTTTGGGGGGGGGCGTTGTTTTGCTACAGGATAGCTGAATGACTCTTTAAGGGAGATTTCTTTCTTGTTTTATTCTTAATATAGTTGAGTGAAGAATTATGTGAATAAAAACCATAGGCGCAGTTTTTCTTAAATACATATTCCATGCTCCATTCTAGCACTGGGTTGCATGTTTGGTATTTTCTATTTAGTACACTGGAAGGGAGACATTAGCATATTTTAAGCAAGAATGAGGAATTAATAATTTCTCATGTATGTAACTTTTGAAGCCTTTTCCCTATATACTACCAGAATTAAGAACAGCAGCTGGTGTGATTTATGTTGAGTGGATGTTATACAATGTTATTATCTTCTCAGCTTGCAAGAGCCTAGTCTTCAGTTGTAATACATACTATTTCTGCCATGTTAAGCTTGTTATCAAATCTTCAACCAAATCTTTCTCAACATTTCACATAGCATGTAATAATTCAGCTCAGGAGCTGTAACACCACACCATTCCTTCAGAAATATGAAATGTGAAACGTGACTGGCTTAGGGCAGGGTGAGCAGTTATTTCTTACTGCAAGACATGAAGTTCAATCAGAAAGTGAGCTGCATCTGCAGCTGCTTCATTCCGAGTATTGACCAACAGTGTCTTCTAACCTCACAGAACTCTGCAGAGATTTGCTATTACCAGAGTTTCCTTCCACTAATACTTAAAGTCTTCTTACCTATGAACAGATTCCACTCAGTATCCAA
>WEIT01005686.1:9488-26985 GCA_013389985.1 Dryoscopus gambensis
GGCTCCCGCGGCCGCAGCGCGGAGGGGCCCGGTCCCGGTCCCGGTGCTCTGGGCCCAGCGTGCGGCGGGCAGGGAGCTCTGGGATCATCCGCATCCCCTCAGAAAAAGCTTGTGCTGAGTTTTGGTGGAGTTTAGGCCTCCCCGGAGGGAGCAGGCCGTGCCAGCGTGGGGATGTTTTGAGTTCATTACTTTTTGTGCTGTCAGTAAGTTGTAATAACTCGGTGCTCTCAGCACCCATCTCATGCTGCCGCGCGGTTTGGAGCCGAGCGTGCTCCGTCTCGGGGGTGATTGACCCGGGAGAGGCTTTAGGAGCGCAAACACCTCGAGGGTGAGAGTTTGAGGTGGTGCCGGGGAGGGGTTGCACAATCCCGGTGGCTGATGTAGGCGAAGCGTTACAGAAATTTAAACCAAAATCAGCAGCGCTGCGGTTCCGGCTCTGCAAACGTGGGGATGAGCAGCAGCAAAAGCCTCAGCTGCTTCTCACTTCCTCACGTTGATGCTCAGTGAAAATTCCACACTTGGCGAAGCCGGTTTTGGTACTAAATCCATGGAATATAAAGGACTTTTCTCCCTCAGGGCGTTTTTGGCTTCAGTTTCATGCCGGGGTGATAAGAATCGGGTTGAACCTGGTGTGCTGTGATTCCCGTTGCAGACTGGAGGTTGGCTTTGAGCTGGGGGTTGTGTTTCCCGCGACCAGGAACGTGTTCAGCTTTCCAAGTGTCACTCTGGGGGAAAAGGATCCATAGCTATTTTTATTTTTTTTTCCCATTAAAGAATGCTCAGACTGTGCTTTGGGCAATAAAATATTGACAGACACAGTTTCATTGACTGTGCAACACCAGCAGGAGCAGGCAGGGGCAGGGACACCCCTGATCCCAGGGACAGGGAGTCCAGGGCCCGGGAAGGATGTTCCCAGCTTGGATTCTGTTCCCAGCACTCCTGGGACTGTGGAGTCAGCAGTTTGTCTCCATGAGGAGCCGGTTTATTCCTGGAAGTATAAATAAAGATATCTCTCTGCTGTGACTTCATTTTTCCCGCCCCTGTTAGATTTGGGATGTCTCCAGGGAATTTGTTGGTGTGCCCAGGTGCAGTTGTGTTTGGAATATGCAGCTCCTCGTGGCAGAGCTCTCACTTCCTCAGGGGTAACCCCAAGGCTCCTGTGGGCACGTTCCCAGTGTCCGTGGGGAAATGCAATTTAAGGAATAACCATTAAAATCTGAGTGCAGCTTTTAACACAAGCACTAAATTTTGTGTAATTTCGTCAACCAAACAGAAATGAAGGTGTCAAAAGGATCGTCCTATTTCAAGTCTAATTTTGGAGTTTTAATTACTTCATTAATCAAGAAGCTTTAAAAAAGTTCAGTGAGAGAAAGACTGGAAAATTCCCATACATGTGTCTGGAGAAGCTTTGGCCGCTGGGTGATAAAAGCAGGGAACACACTCAAACAAACTTTCAGAGGCCTCTGCATTCTTAATTTCCTTTTCCCTGCAGGCTGTTGTGTCTCTTCAGGGATTGAAATGGTTCTGAAGGGGTTTCTGACCTGGAGTTTACAGGGCTGCACAGGTGCCAGGGTGGGAAAAGCTCAGCACAGAGCTGAATACGAAACTTGGGCTTTTTTATCTGACGTGTTCTGAATTCCTCCTGAAGATGCGTTTGTGCATCTTCTCCCCCAGCACCGAGTGAGCAAGGAGATAATTGGATTAGTGAGGGGAGTTATGTAAGGCTGGGGCTGAAGCGTTTTGTTCCCTGGGTTTGTTTCTTTTCTTTGAAGGTGGAGTGGGCTTTAGGGTCCCTCCCCACCCGAGCTGCTCTGGGATTCAGAGATTCCGTGTCTGGTTTTGCTCCACGTGGAGGTGGTGGCGCTGCCCCAGGAGTTCACCCGCGGGGTTCTCTCCCTTGCAGCGAAGGCGAGCGGCCGACCCCGAATGAGAAGAAGAAAGAGAAGGGGATGAAGAGGGGAGGGAACCGCTTCGAGCCCTACGCCAACCCCGCCAAGAGGTACCGAGCCTTCATCACCAACATCCCCTTCGACGTCAAGTGGCAGTCGCTGAAGGACCTGGTCAAAGAGAAAGGTAACGTGCAGCTCAGGTGGCCGAGGCCGTCCCGTGCTCCAGCCTGTGCCTGGCTCCGAGTGTAGCTCAGCAGTTGCACTTCTGGGTGCGCTTGGCCACACGAGTTTGGAAAAGCTCTTCCCGGAGCCTTGCTGGGCGTTGCACAACCTCCGTCCCTGGCAGCCTTCCCGGGAGTGGCTCCTGCGGAGGCCTTGGGCGTGCAGCTGGTCGAGCTTCATCCCGGGATTGCCAGTGCTGTCCTTAGGGATCGAACCCCAGGCTTGCATCAGATTTTAGCCTTGAAGAGCAGCAGAACTTTCTGAAGCATTTTAACATTTTTTGGGCGTTTAGGCAGTTAGGTCCTGCTCTGGTGTGTGGATCTCCAGCCGTGTGCCCAGATTCGGAGGGGTTTGGGCTGGCTTCAAGAGCCACTCTGCCGTTGGTTGCAGTTCAATGTATTGAAGGGTGACCTGCAAAATCAGGTTGGTGCTTTGGCATTTGCTGCAGCAGAATCAGGGCTTTGGAAATCAGGTTTGTGGTGTTCCCCCTTCCACAATTCCATTTAATTCCCATGTGGATGGGAGCTGCCTTTGCTGGCCTGAACATCCTCGTCTCTTGAGGAAGATGAAGAGATTGAGCTGAGTACTCAGGTGGTGACAAGTCTAAATTAGTGTCATTTCCTCAGGCTGGTGCCCAGCTTCCTGGTTTTCAAGTCACCTTGGAAGTGCAGTGGAGTGGTGAGAAAATCCTTGGCTTCTCCAGCCGTTAAATGTCTGAAGCAAGTTCAGAGTAACAACACAACATTTCCTGTGGGCACCTCTGAATACAGAGCCTCGGCCATGGTAGTGGGCAGTGGTCATCGTGCTGGAGCTGGGCGAGGACTGACAGTTCAGGTGTTTGAGGTGTGGCCTAAAGAAGGGGAAAACAAAGTTCCGGAGGGTTTCACATGTTTGTCTTTGGAGGCAAAAGGGAACCGAGTCTGTGGAACGGCCGTCGGGACTGGGAGCACTGGGAACTTCCCTAATCAGGGGCTGTTTGGGACCCAGCAGTGGTTTTGTGTCAGGGCAACAGCGGCAGCCCCAAAGGCTGCGTGAGCAGGCCCTGGTTACGGATGGACCCTTCACTGCCCCTTGGCTGCCCCAGCTCCCTCGGTGTTCCGGCTCTCCAGGTGTGGAGGTGTCTGACTCTACGTGCTGTGTCGAGCCCCCTTCCCAGTGTCTCGTGGTTGCTCTCCAGTTCCCGTGGATGGCAGAGTCCGGGGTGAGATTGTTTCCTGCCTGGCTGTTCAGCTGCTCATTCCAGCAGATGCTCCTAGGGGAACCTTGGAGCCTCTTCCTTCTGGCTGCAGGGCTTGTCATGCTAAAACTGGGATCGTCCTTCCCGGGGCTTGGCACTGCTGATGAATCCAACCGTTTGGATTTGCCGTGGAGCTGTGCTGGACTCCTCCCAAACTGCTGCTCTCGTGCTGTGCCCGAGCTTGCTCAGTCCCTGCCCCGAGGCAGAGCAGTTCCAAGCCCCAGGAACGTGCCCGTGGAAGACTCCGAACCGTTGGAATTCTTGCTTCGGAAGCGTGAGAACGCCAGGCCAAACGTCCCAGGCTTTGGGAGCAGGTGGAATTGTGTGCCCAAGGGGAAGCCCTGGGCGTGTGAGGGCTGCTGCAGGGCCGGGGCCGTGTGTGCAGGCAGGAGCTGCAGGTGTTCCGCAGCCTGCGAGCGGCCCGGGTGCCACCTCCCTCTCCCAACGCCGTGGCTCGGGCATCCCAGTGCATTGGTTGGAGAAACTCAATTACAGGTATGCAGTGGGAATGTTGGTAATGGAACGAAGAGATGTTCTTGTTTGGAACTCCCTCGTTTTGGCCGGCAGACACGAGGTGTTACCGAAGCGGCTGAGCAGCAGCGCTGACGGGAATTTGGCTTCCACAGGCAGCAGTTTTCCGTGGAAGTGACTGAATGCTGGGTGCCTGTCCTGATCTGTCCCCCACACATGGGGAGAAACGTGAGAATGTTCATGGCAGCTGGTGGAAGGGAGGCGATGCCATGGCATCAAAAATCTGGGATCTGAATTCCAGGTGTTTATTGGTTCGGCTAGGAAATATGGGATTTTGTATTTTAAGCCCCCCTGCCCGAAGCTGACGGGAGCTTTTCGCTCTCCTTGCTGCCCGAGCTCTCCAAGAGCCAAAATCAGCCCTTTGTCTGGGTGTTCTCTTGCAAAAGGGAAGTTTCCCTTCCCCATTGCTGGCTCCTGTGTCTCTTCGGTGGGAAGGTTTTCCTTCTCCCTTTTCAGCCAAAGCTTTGCGTGTGTAAAATGCGCTTCTCTTCTCTGCCCAGCCCCCTGGGAGTTTTAAGGGGTTGCCTGTCCCAAGCTTTAGCCTGTAAATGAGGGAGGAGCTGTGAGCAGCTCTGCTTGGCCTCACATTGGGAGTGTGAAGCACTTTGATCCTCTTGGATCGCTCGTTCTTCAGAAGATGAGGAGACATCCAGCCAGTTTGGGCTTTTCCTTCCCTGTTCAGCATTTCCTTTTGGCCCTGGAGGCAAGGAAATAACTGCTGCAAAGCATTTCCCCCGCCCCAGTTCTGTACTTGCTCCCACTTCCCTCTCTGCATCTTTCACACCTTTCACACCTCTTTGGTTTGTCACAAACTTAAAATCAAATTGCCCAACCTAAAGTTGACAGTTCTGTCTGAGCTTGTCCTGGGGAGTTCCCAGATGTGTCTTCGAGGCCTCGGGTCACCCTGCGGATCCTGATCTGAGCTTCCTGGACAGACCCTGCCGAGTACTGGAATTCTGCCGGAGCAGCCCAGCTTGAATATTGGCATTTTCGGTGCTGATAAACTTTGGGAAGCGATAGAAAGTTTAAAAGGAGGGGGAAAATAGTGACTGTGACAAATAACACTGAAACTTTCTTCAGTTTGGATTTTTGGTTATTGCAGTAAATGCTGCCCCAGTCTGTTGGTTTGGGAAAAGCTGAGTTTCTGAACTTTCAATTGTGAGGTTTGAATAAATCCATAAATCAGTCTCCTCTACAGTAAAGCTTAAAGACACCACGGGGAACGTGTTTCTTAATTACACCTGCAGTGACTTGGAGCCGGTGTTTTTTTGGAAGTTTCCTGCCTTGGGAGGCTCCTGAAGTAACAGTTTTTGTGCTTGGCTGAGGTGTCTCCACTTGTGGATATGGGATGTTCCCTGACAGAATCCAGCTGTTCTCTGGCAGGAGGGAATCCTGCCTGGGCCACTGGGCATTTATCCTGGTCTGGCACGTGGATATCTGCTCCTGGTACTTTTCCATGGCATCCTGTGGTTTGGGATCTAGAAAAAAAACCAAAACTCCAAATAAAATGTGACCCAGCCTAGCTTCTTAAAAAGGGTTTGCTCTGCCGGCCCCAGACAACCTTCTCCTGGCAGAGGGCTTGGGTTGGCTCCTCTCACACGTTTTAAGGTGAAAATAACGCATTTTCATGGCAGTGTTCTGTGCTCTGGGCTTTGTCTCGGCTGCTGAGCTGTTGCCCTGTGTCATTCCCCCCTCCTGCTGTCCTGAATTGGGCTCTTCGGGGAGCTCAGGTGTCCTTTGAAGGAAAGCAGCTGCTTCAGGCTGGATGTTTGGATTTTAATGTGCCTGTGAGGCTCAAACGGGAAGCTCTGAGCAAAACTGGCACAGACTGAACTTCCCAAGAGATTCCTGGAGATCTCGTGGTTCAGAGTCAGGGGTTGGTTACGAGAGCAAATGTTCGCTTGTGTTGGATACCCTCGAGCTTGGCGAACTCCCGTGGAAGGTGTTGGTGTGGATCTGCAGGAGGAGCTGTAGGGGAAGCCGAGGAGCGGCTGGGAGAGGAGAGGAGAGGAGAGCCCTCGCTCCGGGGGCTCCGCAGGGTTCAGGGAGTGCCAGACCCGGAGGCTGTGGCTCGCAGAGGTTTTGGATTGGAGGTCACCCGGGAAGAATTGGTGAATCCGTTTGCATCCCCGCCCCAAGTGTGGTTGGACTCTGGCTGCTGCTGTTGAGCTGGATGGCGTCAGAACCTCGTGGGAATGCTGAACCCCCCAGGACTCCTTGGGAACAATCCCACGTGTGCCGCGTGAGCTCAGATGGATTAGAGACTGGAATTCCTTCTGTTAGGCTTGATACCAACACGGATCGAGCTGGTGGAGCTGTGGATAATAATGGACACTCCAGTGGAGTCCCTTTCAAAGGGACTTGTCAGCCTTTTCCAGCCTCAAACATTGTCCTCCCAAAACCAGCAGTGGATCAGAGCTGTTCATCCTGTTCTCTGGCTGGAATGCTCTTACTGCTGAATTACTGTTTAAAATGAGAAATGGAGATTAAAAATCAATGATTTCATTAAGCATTCCTTTTTTTTTCCAGCTTCAAGAGAGACCTTCCAGGCTGTCAGTTTTCCAGAGTGATATCCAGTGTCCTGTAAATTGCTGGGCCTGGGGGAGCTCAGGCTGAACACCCCCCTGTGCCTGGCAGAGTCTTGTGAAACCCCAGTTCCCTGCTCCAGTTAAACTATTCGTACTCAACTGGCTTGTGGTTTCCCACAAATAAAACATACCACTGTCCAGATAATGCAACTTGGAGTCCTCCTGGTATAAATTTAAACCCCAGGACTTTTAAAACCAGAGAGAAAAAGCTTTTAAAAAAGAATGTTTATTCCATTCTTCTGTATGCCAGTCCCTTCAAAGGCAGCAGCCACTTGGGTAGTTGGATTCTGGAGGTCCCTGCCAGGGTTATTTGGTCCTAGAGAGGCAATCCCAATCTTGTGAGGAAAGGGGCAGGTGTAGTTTTCCATGGACTTTTGCCTTTTGCTATTGACAGCTTTGTCTTGAGAGCAAATACGGCAGATTTTAATGCTAAAGTGGAATTGATTGTGGCTTTACAAAAAGCTGCTGAAATAAATCAGGCAGTGATCTCTCGATCTGTTGGTTCGGTGTGACTCCCTTTTTGGATGATTTTGTCTCTAAATCCCAAGAAAAACAAATCACTTGAGATTCTGGGCTGTGGAGCCAGGATCCTGTGGAAAGTGAAGGAAACTTGTTCCTGCAGCCTTTCCCGTGGGTTTGGATTGCCTCAGGTAACGAGTGGGCGCTAAAGATCCAGGGAACCGCGGAAATCTCTGGCTTTTGAGGTGGAGGAAAACCAAGAACATACTGAGGTGCTCGAAGCCTTTACTGCATACCTGTAATTGTCCAGTTTTGTGGTCTAGAGAACGTGGAGTGTTTCTGGGCTTTCTTATAAGGCAGAGGCTCCATACACGGTTGTTGATTGTTCTAAATTCCCATTGTTTTCTTGGCTTTTCTCCCTTGGTATCTGTGTCGTCTGGAATCTGATTTGTAGTTGGTGAGGTAACATACGTGGAGCTCTTAATGGACGCTGAAGGAAAGTCAAGGGTAAGTGTTTGAGAGTTTCTTTGTGGATTTTCTACCTGAAATGTTTCTGTGTGCTGGACAGGAGGCCAGGGAGGCTCAGAGTGTGGATGTGCAGTGGCTCTAGGTCAGGAGTGCTGTGGGATGGGAGGAGGTGGGGTGGGGCTCTGCAGTCAGGGGCTGCTGTTCCCTGCGTGCCGTTGGCGTTGGCTGCGTGACCCCGGAGCCCAGCAGGCAGGACAGGGCTCTGGAATATTCCTGTGCTTCGGAAGAGTCACTCGAGCGGTTGGCTGAGTTTGGAAGGGCCAGGGTGCAGCAGCAGGTGCTGGAAACTCCACTTCCTGGGCCAGTAGAGCGAGGTAAATTCCTAAATGTAAATGTTCAGTGCCTTCACGGGCCTTTAGTCCAGGAGCAGGGAAGACCGTAGGAGCACACCTAAGTGTCCTGAAGGATATGGATTTAGGGTGAGAGTGTGGAGGGTTTTGCTGTATGCCAGGGAAGAGCAGGTCACAGGAAGCGTGTGGTATTTCTTGGAGAGTCGGGATTTAGTGTTTGTTACACCCTCAGAGACCCCAGGTTAATCCTGTTCAGGCATAAGAAATTACGGAATTCCAGCATTGGAGGCTTGCCTGTGTAAGGTTACATTTATTTTCGCTGGTAGGGCTTAACTAATGTGATTTGGCTTTAATAATAAAATACTTGTGTGTGATTTGGGCTTTCACTGACTTGATTTCTTCTCTCTTCCCTCCTCCCTGTGACTGGCCTGGGAAATCACCTCGCCAGGGATGCGCGTAAGTTCCTTCTGAATTCATACCTGAAATCCAAGGAGGCTTCCTAGTGCAAAACATCCTGAATCTGTGCTGTGTCCCCACAGGGTGGTTGAGTTCAAGATGGAAGAGAGCATGAAGAAGGCTGCCGAGGTTTTGAACAAGCACAGTCTTGGTGGGAGACCCCTGAAAGTGAAAGAAGTAAGGAGTGGCTCTGTTCTGGCAGGGGCTGGAGTGGGAAGGGGGAGTTCTTGTTAAAGATTTAGGGCTGACTCAGGGGATGATGGACAGAAAGCAGGACTTAAATTAAATAGGATGAAAAACCCCAGTCAGCTTTATTCTAATCATTTTAACCACCGCTGAACCCGTGATTATCAAGATCAAACTTGATCTGAGGACAAAAGCAGGAGTTTGGCTTTAATTGCAGTTCTCTGTTAATGATTTGACACAGAAATCTCCATCAGTGTTTGTTCTTGACAAACTTCCCTTTGAATTCTGCATCAGGATAAATGGATTCCACCAGCAATTCCATAGAATCAACTCTTTTCTGGAGCACTTCAAAGATGTGTTTCCATTTTAATGGCTTTGCTGTTGACAGCCAGTCCTGGGAGTTAATTCCAAACCCTCTCCAGTGGCACTGGGGGTTTATCAGGGTTTGGGACAGGTGTAACAGAGGTTAGTTGTTGGTATTAATGATGGATAAACACCTTGGGAACCAGGGAAATGCCTGGGGAGGAATAACTTGATAAAAGGTGCTGGGTGTTAGCTAAAATAAAATAAATTGTCTGACAGTGAAAGGGAAGCAGTCGGCTGGGAGTCCCTAGGGAGCAGAAGGGGGGGTTTCCCTTCATCCCAGGCTTTCTGTGCCTGTTTGAGGCGTGGCACTGGCCGTGGTGGACCCGAGTGTGTGTGTCCCCCAGGACCCCGACGGAGAGCACGCCCGCAGGGCCATGCAGAAGGTGATGGCAGCAGGAGGGATGGGCATCGGGCCCGGCCCCGGCGGCCCCGGCATGATCAACATCCCCCCCAGCATCCTGAACAACCCCAACATCCCCAACGAGATCATCCACGCCCTGCAGGCCGGCCGGCTCGGCAGCACCGTCTTCGTGGCCAATGTGAGTGTGGGGCACCCCTGCGAGGTGCAGCAGCCTGAACCTCAGCTGGGGCAGGTCTGAGGGGGGAAAAGCCTTGGAAATGCTGGGAAAAGTTCGTCTGTGTCCTGTTGATTGTCTGTGCTGAGGAGGTTCTCAGTTAAGTTGTACCCCAGTGTCTGTTAATTGGGATTTTTGAACAAACCTCTGTACTTTGATTAGATTTTATCTCGTCTCTCTGCCAACTCTTCAGTGCCAGTGCCAGGAAAGGACAGAAGCCCACTAAAGCTGTTTCCTCACGGAAATCTCTCTTGCGTTTCCCATGCTCCCCTGTTTTCCAGCTGGACTACAAGGTGGGCTGGAAGAAGCTGAAGGAGGTGTTCAGCATGGCTGGGGTGGTGGTCCGGGCCGACATCCTGGAGGACAAGGACGGCAAAAGCCGCGGGATCGGCACCGTCACCTTCGAGCAGGCCATCGAGGCCGTGCAGGCCATCTGTATCCTTGGGCAGCGGGGCTGCCGTGGGCAGGGAGCCCGGGGGGCACAGCAGGGGCAGGGTGGGACCTGGGTTCCCAGGGAGGGTACTGCCACGTCGGGGAAGGGCAAACTGTGGATGGAAAACGGAAGGAAAAGCGAAACAGAGACGAAATTCCGTCTTGAGAGAATTGTTGCAGTTTGCTCAGGATCTTTAGCAAAGGAAATTCCCTTTCCCACATGGATGAATGTACTTCTAGCCCAGATAAGTTTCTGACTACGTTTTAATTCTTATTAAAACGCGATTCTGTGAAAACATTTGTCTGGAAAGGAACAAATCCCTGTGCCAAGGCATATGGGCCTGGTGTTTTCCTCTGTTCCCTGTGTCCTTCCCCGGCCAAGCAATGATTTGCTACCTAGAAACCAAACAGCGATGGAATTCCAGATATTACTCTCTCAGCTCCTGGTTATGGCATGGAAAGGAGGGAAATATTCCCCCTTTCCCTTCCCAGAGTTTCTGCTTGAGTGATAATTCCCTTCTGCATTGCACCCACCGAACCTGGTGGGAGCCAGACTTGGCCAGAGGATTCACTGGCGTGGCACACTGCAAAATGGGGGGGTTGCTGTGGAACTCTTCCCTGTTTTCTCTTGTTTTCAATGGATAATGTGACTGAGGAAACATTTAAACTCTTGGCCTGGTTTGGAGTCACTTTCTGGATAATCTCTTAGTGAACTTAATCTCAACCAAAAGTGTGTTTTTACAGTTTTTGTATTTCAATAACCTTTTTTTTTGAATGTTCAATATGTTTGAATTTCAAAGTTTTTTCGTTTTGGAGGAGGCAGAAGGATTTGGGATGATGTGTGAATGGGAAGTGAGGAGATGGGATTTTCTGAGGGGTTTTCGTGCTCCCCGTGAGAGCTCCCAGTGCCTGAGCAGTGATCCTTAACGGCCCCCAGCGATGTTCAATGGGCAGCTGCTCTTTGACAGACCCATGCACGTCAAAATGGTGAGGCCATCCCCATTCCCACTGATCCCAGCCTGGGAACTGCACTCCTGGTTTGGGGGGATTCGTGGTTTCGAGGGTGGATCAAAGTACGGGGGGGGAACTGCATGGTTTGCCTGATTCCTGCTGAACTGATGCCATCAGGGAAGGTTAATTCTGATGATTTTGCTAAAAGACAAATCAAAACTACACTGAAGACTGCTTTAACTTGAAATTTCTGTATTTTAATTCAAAATTTTAAGAATTGGGGAAGAATTTCCTACCTCTCTTTCCAACTTTAACGTTTTGAATTCCTTTTAGGACGAACGAGCCTTTCCCAAAGGAGATTTCTTCCCTCCAGAGCGACCCCAGCAGCTCCCTCGTAAGTGTCCCCTGCATGATTCAACATCTTCTGCTTTTTATTTGGCTGTTCAGCACCTGGGAACCAGTCCCAGCCCCAGTAAAACTCTGGTTCAGACTGGAAAACTGGGATCCAAATTCCTGAATAATTGCAGAAGGGGGAATAGTGAAGAAGAGCTGCTCAGTGATTTTTTTTTGGATACTTCTTTCAGCTCATGGCCAGAAGCTTGTCTTAAAACATTCACCTTCTCCAGGCTTCCAGAGCTCTCCATTGCAATTCCAGGATCCCAGTGCCTTCCATTAATAGTGGGATTTAATGGAAACACAGTGGGTCAGTCAGCACCTCCCCTTACGGGATGGTGCTCTGGGAATAGAGAATTTCCCTTCAGTTGAAAGGGCTGAGTTCAGGACCTGGGAATCTTCCAGGCCTTCAAATTTCTGAAGGAGATCTTATCAATGTATTAAATGTGGAAAGAAGAGGGAACCAGGCTCTTCTTGGAGGTGCAGGAGGCAGAAAGCACCGACCAAAACGCAGGAGACTGGAAATTCAGCATAATTGGCTGCCCCACGCTGCTCCTTCCAACTTGGAATTTGACTGAATTAAAAGATCAAGTCTAAACCAGCAGTGGAAATCCACAGGCCCCACGTGGATGTTAGGAAACCTTCCTGGGAGGGTGACTGGGCTGCTCAGGGGTCCTGTGGAGTCTCCATCCTTGGGAGTACTCCAGAGCTGTGGATGTGATCCGGGCTCAGCAGCCTGGGCTGAGCTGATGCCCTCCAAAGGCCCCTCCCAAACCTCGGCCGTGCTGGGATGAGGTGCTGGAAATACTGAAGAGAAGAGTTGGGACTGGAAGAGCTGGAGGCTGAATTTGTTCAAATGCAGCAAAATTGGGGCTGTTGATGGAATGTTAATTGCCGTGGGCTGTGGAAAGGGTCCCTGCCCAGGGCAGGGGCTGGAAGTGGATGAGCTTTAAGGTCCCTTCCAACCCAAACCAGTCTGGGAGTCTGTGAATTCAGGCAGATGCTGTTTTCTTCCTGGGAACCAGACCTGTTGTGTGCTGCTAAATTGCCCATTATTAACGATCATTAATTAGTCCCTCCCTAGTTCATGGCAAGGCCTTCCTCAGCAGCAGTATCACTGTAAGGATGTTCTTCTTCAGGACAAAGTCATTGGGTTCCAATTCCATTACCTTGGCATAAAACTCCCTAAATCCCTCTGGAAGCCTGGATTTTGGCCTTTACTGGGGCGGGGAAGGGGGACCTTGTGCTGTTTTAAAACAAGATTCAACACTCCTGTGTTCAGTGCTGAGCTGGAAACGAGGGAATCCTGCCAGGCAAAGGATGCCATAAGCTGGTGTTTGTGCCAAGCAGAGAACTTCCTTCCTGCTTCAGGGGGAAAAAAAAAAAAAAAGGGCTTTTTCTTCTTTCTTTGGGCTGGGGAATCCTTACGGAAGATGGAAATGCACGCGTGGGAGTGCCGTGTCCTGTTTGCTCAGAGAGAGGCTGGCTGTGTGCTCGCAATTCCAGAGGTGGCTGTCAGTGATCCGCAGGCTGCGCCTGGGGCTCGGCTCTCCCCTGCCAGGGGGCGGCCCCGGCAGGGCTGCAAGTGAGCCCTTCTCAACCCAGCAGAGCTTTAGAGGATCCTTCTCCCAAATTGCCCACTCCGTCCTCCTCCGCCGAGGAGTTTGCCCAAACGAAGCAGTGTTCTAGCCAGTTATTTTTCAGGAGTCAGCTCCAAGCCAAGTTTTCTCGGCAGTAAGATGGAAATTTAAATATGAAAACAAATGATTGGAGGTAGTTTTTAGCCTGTTTGAAGACACATCTACTCTTGATTTACTCCACACTTCCCTGCTTTCAGTACACACCCCAAAGGGGGGACACAGCAAGCTTTTTTTGGAGAATGAAAGTCAATTACTTAAGAAATAAAACTTGCTGTTTTGTCAAACTATGGAAAGAAGGCTTTTTTGATATCTGAATATTTTCTTCAGATGGTCTTGGTGGTATTGGCATGGGATTAGGACCTGGAGGTCAACCTATTGATGCAAATCATTTAAACAAAGGCATGGGAATGGGCAACATGGGACCTGGAGGTAAGAAGATTACTCCTATGCTTTTGTTTCATGAGAGCTTTAAGCTGTGTAGAAGGTAGATAGCTTTGTTTGCCTCCCCAAAAAGTTGGAAGTTTCTTAGGAATGTTAAAGCCAAATGAGTTTTTTGTTCAGCTTGGTAACGGAAACTTGAATTTAACCAACTGCTCCATTTTTTTTTTTTTTCCCACTGTGGTCAAGACACAGCTCTCATTTTCTGACTCTTGAGCATGAGCAGCAGACACTGCAAAGATCCATGAAATTCCAAACCATCTCTCACTTTTAACACTTTTAGTGGGCTTGCAAATCTTTGGTGAGGATCTGTTGAAATAGCACAAGTTTCAAAGAGCCACCTAAAAAGTAGCACACACTCAGCTTTCCATGTCGAGATGCCAGTGGGGTTTTCCCCTTTGCTGCTTGATTTTATGAGCAGGAATGTTGGAATCTCCTCAGAGTTGTCCCATGTGAGCTCTTCAGTCCCAGCTGTGGACGTGTTGTGTGGTTTGATTTCTGCAGCCTTTGGCTGAAATTTATTGGGTGACGGGTGCTACATAAAGCTTTCTCTTTTATTTTGAGGAATGGGAATGGAAGGCATGGGCTTTGGAATGAATAAAATGGGAGGTAAGCTGCGGTTTTTGATCTGTTCATAGCCTGGCCTTTGTGCAAGCCCTGCAGACTGAGGGGCGTGTGTGTGTGTGTGGCAGGAATTTGTGTGCTGGGAAATCATCAGCCACTGAGCGAGAATTTGGTCCTTTTTGGGTACTCACACTGCTGCAGGTGTGTGGGGAGGGGGATCCATCCCATGGAACGTGACCTGTGCTTCCTTCGTTTGGGAGGTGTGGAGGGCGCCGTCCCTGGGGGTTGGAACCAGATCCTCCGTGTCCCATCCCAAACCACTCCCACCCCGTGATTTTTACAATGCTGTGCCCACATCCCAACTCCTTTTTGGGAACTGGTGGTGGGGAGGTGTCCTGTGCCTGCGGGGATGCTGTGTGGCAGCAGCTGCTGTGCGTGCAGCGTGGAGCTGAAGTGCACTGCTCCAGAATCCCTGGAAAATGTGTTTTTCAGGAATGGAAGGTCCCTTCGGCGGCATGGAGAACATCGGGCGCTTCCCAGCCGGGATGAACATGGGCAGGATGAGCGGTAGGCACTGGCTCCCTGTGTATCCTGCTGGGTTCCCCGGGAGGGATGCCTCTGTCCAGAAGCCTCTTCTCGGTTTTATGGGAATAACTTGGGGCTTTTCCAGCTGAGTTTGTGTCCCCAAGTCCCTCATGGCCTCTGAGCCGCACAAACCAAGTGATTTATTGATGCTGCCTTGAAGGGTTTATTCAGAAAGATTCTGGCTCTGTCCACTCCCCAGAGCCTCACGTGTGTTTGGGATAAATCCTGCTTTTCCTTGGGGTTTTGGGCTGGTGAAGCCATGGCAAAATGATCGGGAGAAAATGACAACAGCCTTCCTGTCCTCTGACTCTTCAAAACGATTCCTGTGGTACAGTGTTCTCTCAGGGGTTGTTTAAACCCCCTGAAAGCTTCTCCACCTTCTCTTTGCAGAGATGGATCGGGCCATGGGAGGGGGATTTGAGAGGGAGTTTGGAAGAAATGAGATGGGAATGTCCCGGAGTTTTGGAGAGACCTTGGAGAGGGGAATAGGTGAGTGCAGTAAATGAAATCCATTTCCTGCCTGATTTTTATCCCTGGACTGCTCAAAAAAATCATGGGAGTGATACAGATAAAAAACCAGATTCTATCTTAGATTTGCTGTAGGAATTTGGTCAAAATTAAATATTCAGGGAGTGCAGAAGGATGCACCAATAATGGGGCTGGGAGAGGGATTTCAGATGGGACAGGTAACTTTTAACAGTCCTAATACACTTAATTTTTAGCATCTTATAGCATGATGCTATCTATTGCTCTATTTAGTATATTATTGCATAATATAATCTGGAAATAGATGAGCAATATTGTGCATTAAAGCACTCCTGGGGAAAAAAAGTCCTGGAAAACTGAAAACCAAGGAGTTTTAGATTTCAGCTTTGCTCTCTGGTTTTCAAATGCTGCTGGGAAGTTGATAATTTTTGTCAGTGAAAACAAAATCCTGCTCCTCCTGCTGCCTGTATCACATTTACCTTCCAAGCACATTCCCTGGAAGTACTGGACAATGTCAGCAATGAAACTGCAGAATTTCTGGAGCAAGGCTGAACCCCAATATCTCCGAGCAGACAGAGCTGCCCCATCAATTTCCAGATCTAATTTGGTTTAATGACCAGTCACAACGTTTCAGAAGCAAGGGAGCCATTCCCTGTGTCCTGTCCCTCCAGCCCTTTGTCCCCCGTCCCTCTCCAGCTCTCCTGGAGCCCCTTCAGGCCCTGGCAGGGGCTCTGAGCTCTCCCTGGAGCTTCTCCTCTCCAGGTGAGCACCCCCAGCTCTCCCAGCCTGGCTCCAGAGGGGCTCCAGCCCTGGGAGCAGCTCCGAGGCCTCTCTGGACTCTCCAGCAGCTCCATGCCCTTATTGTTGGGGTCCCAGGGCTGGAGGCAGCTCTGAAGGGGGGGTCTCACCTGAGCATCTGAGTTTGCCTCATCCTGCAGGCCCAGAGCCCCGGACTGAGGGAGCTCTGAGTGATGGGAATTCATTCCAGCGGGGTGAGCGGCTGTCGGGTTTCTGTGTCCCGGCCCAGCTCCCGATCCTGTCCGTGTTGTGTTCCAGGTGGTGGGAACGCCAGCATTCCCGGCATCGAGAGGATGGCCCCGGGCATCGAGCGGATGGGCTCGGGAATCGAGCGGATCCCCGCGGGCATGGGGCACGGGATGGAGCGGGTGGGCTCGGAGATAGACAGGATGGGGCTGGTGCTGGACCGCATGGGCTCCAACGTGGAGCGGATGGGCTCGGGCATGGAGCGCATGGCCCCGCTGGGCATCGACCACCTGGCGCCCAACCTGGAGCGCATGGGGCCGGCCATGGAGCGCATGGGCTCCGGCATGGAGCGCATGGGCTCTGGCATCGGCTTCGGCATCGACCGCATGGGCGCCGCCATCGACCGCGTGGGCGCCGCCATGGACAGGATGGGCTCCGGCGTGGAGCGCATGGGCGCGGGCATGGATAGGATGGGGCTGGGCATCGAGCGCATGGTGCCCGCCGGGATGGGCGCGGGCATGGGCCAGGTGATCGAGAGGATGCCCGCGGGGCTGGAGCGCATCGGGGCGCCGCCCATGGACAGGATCGGGATAGAGAGGATGGGCGCCGCGCCCATGGACAGGATGGGGCTGGAGCGCATCGGGGCCGCCAACATGGAGAGGATGGGGCCGCCCATGGGGCAGGGCATGGGGGCAGGCATCGAGCGCATGGGGCTGGCCATGGGCAGCAACTTCGAGAGGCCCATGGACATGGAGCGGGGCAACTTTGCAGGGAATTTTGCAGGGTCCCTGGGAGGAGCCGGAGGCCCTGCGCCCGGGGTGGCCCGGAAAGCCTGTCAGATATTTGTGAGAAACGTGAGTACCCCTTTTTCCTCCTCTTTGTCCTCCCCCCCTTTTCCCACTCCTGCCCTCCTCCTCCTCCTTCCCACGCCTCCCTTCCCACCCATGGCACTCACTGGGACTGGTGTACTGATCCAATCCATGCTCGGTTTCCAGTCACAGTGTCTCATACTGGATGCTGCCAAATTTTTGGGGGCATTAGAGCCATTTCTGTACCAGGAGAAGAGCTCCTGGTTGACCGTGACTCCATGGTTTTATGGCGGTGGCTGCCCTGGGATGGGTTCCATTTTTGGGGAGCTGGGGGTGCCTGTGGGGCGTTCAGCAGAGCCTCAGTGATGGTTTGTTCCTCTCTTCCCACAGCTGCCTTTTGATTTTACATGGAAAATGCTGAAAGATAAATTCAATGAATGTGGTGAGTTGTTTTCCTCACTCTGAGGAACCAGTATGAATAATGGCCAGATAATAATCCAGAGGGCAGGGCTGGATGGGATATTGGGAAGGAATTCCTTGCTGGGAGGGCGGGCAGGCCCTGGCACAGGGTGCCCCGAGCAGCTGTGGCTGCCCCTGGATCCCTGGCAGTGCCCAAGGCCGGGCTGGAGCAGCCTGGGACAGCGGGACGTGTCCCTGGGTGGAACTGGATGCTCTTGAAGGTCCCTCCCAGCCCAGACAATTCCATGGTTCCATGGGAGCCGAGCCCAGCCTTGGCTGTGACGCGGTGCCCGCGCTGCTCCTTCCATGTGCTAGAGCTGGGATAACCACACCAAACACCAGCTCGGCTCGCTCATCCCACCCAGCCGGGGCGGGGAGCGGGGAGCGCCCTCGGGGCGGAGCGCCGGGGCCAGCCAGGGGCTCACCGTG
>WEIT01005686.1:48269-59843 GCA_013389985.1 Dryoscopus gambensis
CGGCGAGGAAGCGCTGCCGGGCTGGCAGGCGCCTGGAGCGGCTCTGCCCCGGCCGCAGACGCGCCCGGCACAGTCGGAGCGATGGATCGGAGCTCCCTAAGGGCAGCTTTAGGGCCGTCAGGCTGCGGCTGCAGCCCCGAGCGCCGGCGCTGAACCCGGGATTAGAGGAACAACGATGGATGGGGAGGGAACTGCGGGATGGGGCTGCTCCAGGGCGTGGGGCCAGGCGACGGAAAACTGGGATTTAGAGGGGAGCTGGGGGCTGTTTCTGGAAGAAGGAGCTGGAACCTGCAGGGCGGAGCTGTGGGGACCCAAAGGGGGACCCGGAGTGGGTCTGGAGGGGCTGGGGAAGAGCGATCCCAGTTGTGCCTGGCGGGTGGGACAGAACCTGCCCATTCCCATTCCAGCCGTGCCTGGCCTTGGATCTGCATTCCCAAGGTCTGGCTGGAAAACCACCCCGAATACCCTGGGAATCCCGAGCCTGACCATTCCTGGCCGAAGAGTTCTGCTGTGTGGGAAGGGCAGGATGCTGCTGGGAAGCTGGGACACGGCTGAGGTGCAGACCTGGAGCCTGGGAAGCTCCCAGGATCAACATAGAGGTGTATCCATGGATTTTAACGTCCTCCCGAGCCCTTGTGTGGCTTTCCCTTCCTGTCCTCGCAGGCCTTGGTGCCCACCAGGTCTCTACATCCCAGCCACGCAGGCAGAGCCTCCTTCAGGGAGGGTTTTTGGAATCCAAACCTTTCTTTGGGAGCACTTCTGGCTCCTTCTGGAATTCCCCAGTTCGTGGGAATGGTTTGGAGCAGAGGGGGTTGGAGCCGAGATCCCTGAGCCCACGGGAGAGCAACAGCTTGGAGTCATGGAGAGGAACAGACACGTCCTGGGAGCTCCCAAAGAGGCAGGGCAGGATCTGCTGGATCCTCTTCCAGCCTGGAACGGGCTCTGGGGCCAGGCTGGATGGGACCAGCGGGAGGTGTCCCTGCCCGTGGCAGGGGATGGATCTCCCTGACCCCCACGGTCCCTCCCAGCCCATTCCCTGATCCCACCGTTCCCTTGGCGATGTCCCTGTGGGAGCAGAGGTGGCTTTGCCATCCTGCCCTCTCTGTCCCCCTGTTCCGGCTGCCCTTGGGCTCCCGGCTGGCCCAGCCGGGGGGATCAGGGATGAGGGATCCTCTGGTGAGATGCCAGCTCATGGAATTCAGCTGGAAAATCATTGGCTTGTCCCCATGGAGCTGCTCAGGGTGGGAAGGGCTCCTCGGCCTGGAGACTCCGGCGCCTGCGGAGGTGCCCGGATTCCCGGGATCTCCCGCAGCCCCTCTGCATTGCAGGGCTGGGAGTTTGTCTTTAATTGCGCCGGGCTGTGCTAACGAAGGGATTAAGGCCTGGAAGGGTGAGCGGTGCCGGCCAAATTCCCTCCCCTGCTCCAAGGGCTCGCGTTTCGTAACGCTCTCCTTTCGTTCCTTCATCCCTGCCTGGAGCACCCCACTCCCGGATCCCGGGATCTGAGCACGGCTGGGGATGGACCACTCGTCCCCACCGGCTGGCGGAGCCTTCCCACGGATCAAGGGATGAGGGAACACCCGGGTGGATCCGGGCACTCGCTGCTCCCTGGATTCTCCGTTGGGCATTGGCGGCTTGGAACACTCCTTCGGCAAGGATCGGGATGGGCTCCGGGGCTGGATGTGTTCCTGGGCAGGGGAGAGCTGGTGGGACGCTCTCTCCCGTGGGAAGGAGGGTCTCCTGCAGCTGCTCCATCCGTGGGATCCTCTTCTTTCTGGGTCAGGAGCGTGGGATGGGCCCGAGGCTCCTCCAGGAGAGGAGGTGGCTGGAACTGGAGCTGCTGCCAGGGGCAGGGGTTGGATTCTCCAGAGCTGTGCGGGGCAGGGGGATCAGGAACATTCCCTGAGAGCGGCAGGGAGGGAACCGTGTCCCCGAGGGAACCCTCGTCCAGCCTGGCGGCGCCAGGCTTGGGGCAGGCGCTGCCCTGGTGTCCCTGGACTGGGATTCCAGCCGGAGCAGCGGCGCCAAGGCCGGGAGCAGCCGCCCGGCTCGGCTGCCAAGGTGCTTCCAGGAATGCCTCTCCCCGCTGGGGCACGGCAGGGACGCAGCCCAGGCAGTGATGGAAAGTGCTTGGCACCGGGATGGCACAAAGTGTCCTGGCACAGGGCGGGGACAGGCGGGACCAGCCTGGGATCCTGGCACGGGGCCGGAGCCCAGATCCAAAGGAGCCGCAGCCCAGAGCAGGGACACGGACGGAGATGGGACGGAGATGGGACAGAGATGGGACAGAGATGGGGCAGAGATGGGGCAGAGATGGGACAGAGATGGGACACGGATCCCCCGGAGCGGGACTGGGGTTTCCAGCTGCGAACGGACAATCCTGTCCCTNAGAGATGGGGCAGAGATGGGGCAGAGATGGGGCAGAGATGGGGCAGAGATGGGACAGAGATGGGACGGAGATGGGACAGAGATGGGACACGGATCCCCCGGAGCGGGACTGGGGTTTCCAGCTGCGAACGGACAATCCTGTCCCTGCCTGTCCCTGCCTGCCACGGGGGAGTGCGGAGGGCAAGTGTCCGGCAGCGGGCTGAGAGGATTTGGGGTCTGGTTCTGGGGGTGCTCCTTCCCTGCCGCCGCTGTCCCGGGCGTGCCGCTCAGCCCAGCCCAGCCCTGGCATTCCCGGCCCTGGGGAAGCCGTGGAGGAGCCTTTGGCTGGGGTGAGAGGTGGGGATGGGCCGGCGGGACCTGCCGGGATCCAGGACCCTGCTGGGTCCGCGGCCATTCCTCGTTTCCCCAGTCCTGTCCATCCCGCAGCTGTGTCCACCCCCGGCGTTTCCCTGGAGCAGACCCTGGATCCGGGGCGCCTCGAGGAGCTCAGGGCAGCCCCTTGGATCCAGCAGCAGCTCCCAGCTCCTTTCCCCGCCTGCTTTGCTGCCTGTCCGAGTGCAGGGAATGCTCTGGCGCCTTCGGGAACCGTGGCCGAGGCCAGATTCGATCAGGACCTTCCCTGAGGGAGGCAGGAATGGGATCCCCCGGCTCCCTGCAGCTCTGAGCCTCCCGAGGGTGGATGAAATGACCGGGAGTTCGCAGCATGGGAGCGGCATCGATTTCCGGGAGCTGAGCCCCGGCCCTGCGATCGATCTGCATTTTTATCAGCTCATCTCAGCGACGGGAGAGGCTTTGGCACTGCGGGGGCGGAGGAGGAGGGGGAAAGGAGGAGGAGGAAGGGGAAAAGGGGGAGGGGGAGGAGGAGCAGCTCCGCTCTGGGGGTGCTGCTGGGGGTCCCTCAGCTCCTCAGGTCTCCTGCTCGGTCCTGCAGTGTTCCACAGGTCCTGCAAGGGATGCAGGGATAGAGGGAAGGAGGGATGCGGGGATGGAGGGATGCAGGGATGCAGGGACTTTCTCCAGGTTAAAACGCTCCCCAGGGAGAGAGGCTGGGACATCCGTGGTGCTTTGGGAAGGACATGGACCAAATCCCGCCCGGCTCTGCCTTCCCTCTTCTCCTCCCTCTCCTGCTCCCGTTTGCCTCTGACCTGGGTGGGTGGAGGGGCCGAATTCCAGAGGTTCCCGAGGCAGGGTCTTCACTTGTTTCCTCTGGAATTCCTTGATGACAACACTCAGCCCGCGCTGGCACTTGGAAAGTTCATTTTTCCTTGGATTTCTGTGGGGACACTGGGTCGGGGAGCGCTTGGCGTTCCCAGGGCAGGGAAAGCTCCGGCCGCGCTGGGCCCCTCCGGCGCTGCCTTTCCCCGGCTGCCGCTCCCTTCTCCTCCCGGCACCTTCCGCGCTCGGCAGGAGCCGCTGGGGCTGGGCCGGAGCCGCCGCTGTCCCCGTTGGGATGGACGGGATAATTCCCTCCGGGAGACGGGCCCGAGGGCCAGAACAGGGCTGGGATCCTCGCTTGGAGAGCGGGAGCTCGGTGGATTCGGTACCAGGAGCCCTGGGCCGAGCCCCTGCTCGGAGCTGTCCCGGTGACAGTCCTGGCCGGGTTTGGGGAGGTTCCCTCTGCTCAGCCTTTGTGCCTCCCAGCCCGGGGTTTGCGGCGCTCCTGGGGCAGCGGGAGGTGTCCCTGCCCTGGGAATGCCAAGTGCTCCCCGGGTGGCCCTGGGCACAATTTCAGACCCCTCCAACCCAAACCATTCCGGAATTCCGTGACAGGAGCGGAGCTGCGCGGGCTGGGATTGACGATCCCGCTCTCGTGTGTTTCCAGTCCGGATTATTTCGGGGGAATTCAGCTCCGTGATCCACACAAAGCCTCCGCCACTGCTCTGGGCGTTGTGCACGTGGAGGGCGGCCACAAACAGCGACTCCGACCCAGGAAAGATTAAAAATCCCTTAATTGCAGCACCGGAGTTGTTCGGAGCTGAGTCTTTGCCCATTTGCTCAATAATTCATGGCAGAGCCCGGTAATTAAATGCTAAAGACCCGATTTGCCTGGCTTTGTTTGCGGTTCCATTGCTGCCGGAATGCGAGAAATTACCGAGTCCGTTAATTGCTAATTAAAAGTAATGATCGCTTCCCATGCTCCAGGAATTACTCAGCATTTCTGGGCTTGTTTGCACACAGCAGAAACACCCTCCCTGTCCTGCAGCCCGATTTCCTGTGAGCTTATCCCTGGGTTTGTGCTGAGGGAAGCCTCGTGCTGCCCCGTCCTCTTTTCATGGCTCGTAAAAACCAGGAGAAATGCGAATTAACACCAAACGAGGCAGCGCGGGCTGCCTGCGGGGAACACCTGGGTCTGAGCCCTGTTCCCCTTTCCCGGCTCTCCCACTGCACACGGCCTCGGATGTGCGGGTTTGGAACGTCCCGGTGCTTTTGGGGGCGGATTCGGGCCTTTGGATAAGGGAATGTGGCTGCTTTTAAAAATATTCCACAATTCCTGACAGGAGGAGGCGGGGGGAAATCGGGATCTGCTCCCAGGGAATGGCCTCGGGTTGTGCCAGGGAGGTTCGGGTTGGATACTGGGAACATTCCCTCATGGAAAGGGTGCTCCAGCCCTGGAACAGGCGGAGTCCCCATCCCTGGAAGTGTCCAGGGCTGGACGGGGCTTGGGGACAGTGGAGGTGTCCCTGCCCATGGCAGGGGTGGCACTGGATGGGCTTTAAGGCCCTTCCAACCCAAACCATTCCATGATTCCATGGTTCTGGAAGCGATTCCCTCTAGCTCTGATCCTGGGAGGGGCCAGGCCACAGGCACTGGGCCGGAGCCTTTGAACTGGGCAGCTCCCTGATCCTGGAACGGATTCCCAGCTGATCCCGGGAGAAGATGGGGTTAAAATGGAGAACGTGAACCAGGGATTTCAGGAGGGAAAAACTCCTCCCTGCTCGGGAGCTGCCCGGACACGGTCCCAGCCCGGCTCCAGCCGGGATCGGGGGAGTGCGGGGAACGTCAGAGCGGTGCGGGGCCATCCCGGTGCCACGGCAACCCGAGCCGGCCACCGGAGCTGGGAGCGCCGGGCTGGGAGGGGTCAGGAGCTGGGACTGGGATGGGCTGGGAGCGGCGCTGGGAAGGGTCAGGAGCCGGGACTGGGATGAGCTGGGAACGGCGCTGGGAAGGGTCAGGAGCCGGGACTGGGATGAGCTGGGAGCGGCGCTGGGAAGGATCAGGAGCCGGGACTGGGATGAGCTGGGAGCGGCGCTGGGAAGGATCAGGAGCCCGGACTGGGATGGGCTGGGAGCGGCGCTGGGAGGGGTCAGGAGCTTGGAAGAACTCCGGGCACGGATAACCTTTGCTTATTCCCAGCCTGGAGTTACCCTGAGCTGGTTTTTCGCTGCCTGAGCCCTTCCAGCTGCCCTTTCCTCCTCTCATTCCCAGATTCCCGGCTCTGGAGGCACCTCGGAGCCAGAATGTGAATTAATAATGTGCTAAGAAAATAAAGACACTTCAGCAGCCTTTAAATCAAGGGGAACGGCCTGTTAAAGGCTTTGGACAAATCCCATTACTTCCTGCGCCGTTTTAGGGCTGGCAGGGATGAATCTCCCAGCGATTTATGGGTGGTGACAAATTCTTTCAGGAAGAGCCGGCCCGTGGGATGCTCCTCGTTATCCAGAGGTTCTCTCAGGAGTTCTGGGGCAGATTCATGGGTCCCACTGGAAGTGGCCTCTGGGTCACCCGGGCTGGCATCAAAATCCGTGCTGGGAGCCTGGGATGCTCCTCCTGGGCTCTGGAGTGGGGCTGGGGGAGGCGGAACCAGAGCAGGAGGAGGGGACAGGGACAGGGAATTTCCTGGTGTCGATCCGTGGCATGGAAAGAGAGACCAGCGAATGTTTGTGGCTCTGGGTGGGATTCAAGGTCCCTCCAGCCCAAACCATCCCAGGACCCTGCGGCAGTGTCGGGACTCGGGGGTGACGCTGCTGTGAGCTCCAGAGCTGCTGCAGCATCTGGAGGACCAGGATTCCTGCCCTCAGTGGTCCAGGGAAGCTGCTGGGGCCGGGATTCTGTGCAGGGAGAGGCCCCAGCCCCCGCAGGGACCAGGGGACAGCTCGGGTGTGAAACATCCCTCACCTGCCCGGGAGAGCTCCGCAAGGCCGGGCTTGGCTCAGGAGGGGGCAGCGAGCTGGAATTCTCTGCTTGAGCAGGGGAGCCTGGAGAGGACAGGACGCTCTCCTCCCTCGGTGTCACCCGGGCATGGTGGGAAATGTGTTGGGAATGTGGCCTCAGCCTCGGGAAGAGGCATCAGGAGCCCCCCGGTGCTGCTGGGCAAGGGGTGGGAGCTGTCCCTGCCCCGCCAGGTCCGGGTGGCACAGGAGGGGTCTGGGGCCTCACCCAGGACAATCGTGGAGTTGTGAGGGCTGGATAAAGCCTCCAACGGAGCCCAAGCGTTCCAAGGCCACCCTTGTCCCCAGGTGCCCCATCCCCACAGCTTTCAGTCCCTGCAGGGGTGGGAACCCGGCCTGCTCCAATGCCCGTCCACCCTTTCCGTGAGGGAATTTCTCCTCCTGCAGCATCCCAGGCTCCCGGTAACTCAGAGCTGATTTTCATCCGTGGCCACTGGCAGTTCAATCCGACCCTGCCACGGCTGGAAGCTGCAGGAATCACGGGCGGTTTTCCCCCAGCCACGGGCCGTGGTTTTGCCTGGGCCTGGAGCAGCTGAGTGTGAGATTGCCCTGGGAGCCACTGCAGGGCCTCAGACCCCTCTGTCAGCCCCGAAACGGGCTCAGAGCCCGCCGGAGATCCGCGGCACTGCACGGGGAAGGGAGTTGTGGTGAGAGGAGCGCTCGGATTCTCCTCTTCCCCGAGTACAGGGCTGAGCGGGGGGAGGCTGCAGAGGCTGAGCCTCATTTCGGCACCCGGGGGGGACCAGCTCCCCTCCCGCCCCCACCTGGAATCTCCTCAGTGTCCCTCAAATCCCGGATCTCGCCTGCGGCTGCCGCGAGGCTGCAGCTGCGGATCCCGCTCTGAAGCTGGGATGGATGTTCCCGATCTCCGGAGCCGTCCCTGTGCCTCAGGGCTCTCCTGTCCCGAGTCTCCCCGAGGACCATCCAGCTCCTTGTGTTGTAAGAGGAAAAACTCTTCGGCACAAGGATCTCCTCCAGCTCTGAAACCCTTCCAAGGAGAGGGGCAGAGCAGGAAGCTGCACAGCCGTTCCCACAGGGACCCCTGGCCACGGTTGGGATTTGGGGACGGGGACAGAGGACGATTTCTCCAGAGGAACTGTGGGAGCGGCCAGGGCAGCCACACCAGGCCCTTCCCGTGGCTCTTCCAGGAGCGGGTGGGAAGGAGACCTTCAGGAATTGTCCATCCATACCCTCCCAGCCCTGCCAGGGCCCGAGGATGAGCAAAGCAATTTTAATTTGCCCCCGCTGAGGCTGCCTGGTGCCCCGGGCACGGAGCGTTCCCTGCACTGCTGGAGTGTGGAAAACTCCCCGTGGGCACCTCCCAGAAGCCCCATTCCCATCAGAACCGAGCCGATGGAGCGGGAAAACACGTGGCTGTTTCCAAGGATTTCCAAGGAATTTTCCCTGTGGGAAGGGGGCACCGGAGGGAAAGCCCTTTGCACCCCAAAAAGCTGTGGATCCCTGCGGATCCTGGGCAGGGAAGGTGCCAAGGGGCTGGGAATCCTGGAGCATCCTCAGACAGACACGGACACACCGGGGACAGTCCTGGATCAAGGGGGGACAGGGATGCAGGAGCTTCCCAGGGGTCAGAGGGGGTTTGGGGGATGCAGGTGATTTCTGGGGGATCAGAGGGGGGTTTTGGGGATGCAGGTGATTCCTGGGGGATCAGAGCAGGTTTTGGGGATGCAGGAGCTTCTGAGGGATCAGATGGGGGTTTTTGGGGATGCAGGTGATTCCCAGGGGATCAGAGTGGGTTTTGGGGATGCAGGTGATTCCCGGGGCTCAGGGTGGGTTTTGGGGATGCAGGTGATTCCGAGGGATCAGATGGGGGTTTGGGGGATGCAGGTGATTCCCGGGGGATCAGAGTGGGTTTTGGGGATGCAGGAGCCAGAGTGGGGGGCGCAGCTCGGCCCCNTGGGACCCCCAACCCGCTGTGCTGGGGGCTCAGGGGCTGGGATGCAGGAAATGTTCCAGCGGTGCTGTCCAGGCTGGATGGAGAGGGCGGGAGGCCGAGATTTGGGGTGGGAACAGCCTTTGCTGGGGGTTGGATGCTTCCCGGGTGGCTCGGTTTGGGAGAAGGGTCCCTGGGAGGATCAGGGATCTCAGAGCCCGGGATTTGGTGTGGATATTCCAGGGAAATCCATCCCTGCTGGGCTCTGGGGCTGCTCCTGGCCCTTCCGGACGGGATGGGACATCCCAGGCACTCCGTGGGGCTGCTCCGCTGGGCTCGGGGGGCTCGGGGCAGCTCCGTGCCCGGGGCTTGGATGCGGCTGGAAGTTCAGGTTTCCCTGGCAGAGCCCCTGGATGTGCTCCAGAGGCAGCCAGGCCCGTCCCAGCAGCAGCATTTACTGAAAAAGGCAATGCAGAGATTCCAGCTGCTCCCGGAGCTCCGGGGGGAGCACCGGGGTGTCCAGAGGGGCACGGAGCTGCCTCCGTCCTGCCGGACACTCCTCGGACACGGCTCGGACACAGCTCGGACTCAGGGACCCGCTGCTGTGGAGGTGAAGGGAAGGAGGGAGGGAGCCCCACGGGCCTGCAGGTGAAGCCTTTTCCCACCTTTGAGGAGTTCAGGCACCAAAAATCCTGGGAAAAAACGCTCCAGGGAGATTTTCCAATGCTTCACTTATGAGCAAGATGGGAGTGGGGTAATGGTTTTAGGGGAAAAGAGGGGAGATCCAGGCTGGATTTGAGGGAGAAATTTCTTAGGATAAGGGTGGGGAGGGGCTGGGATGGGTTTCCCAGAGCAGCTGTGGCTGCCCCATCCCTGGAAGCGCCCAAGGCCGGGTTGGAGAACCCTGGGACAGTGGAAGGTGTCGGGGTTGGCTCTGGATGGGCTTTAAGGTCCTTCCACCCCAACCTGGATCCTGCCCTCCATCCCACCCGGATCCCACCCGGATCCTAGGAAGCTCTGTGCTGACTCCCTCCTTTGTTCTAAATAAGCATCTCATTGGGCATTTGCCGTTCCCAAATTAACATTTAATTCGTGCCTCATTCCCGGAAAAACCTGGGCTCAGCCTCACGGAGCTGTTGACAGTGATCCCGTTCCTTTGTGAGCTCTGTCCCTATTAAGCAATTTCCTTGCTCGTGTCTTTGGAGTTACTAAGGGAACAGGAATCTTAATAAAACTCCATCAACCGCTCCCGAAATAACAGCAGCCTCCTTCGAGGGGCCGGGCACAGGGATGGGGCTCTGCTCCCAATTCCCAGGAAATCCAGAGCACAGAGTCATGGGTTGGGCTGGGCTGGAAGGACCTCAAACCTCGTCCAGTTCCATCCAATTCCACCATCCCAGGGTGCTCCAGCCTGGCCTTGGGCTCTTCCAGGGATGGTGGTGGGGATGTTCCAGGGATGGCGGTGGGGATGTTCGTCTGAGGGGGCGGTGTCAATGTTCTCCCGGGCAGGATGACGTGGATGTTTTCCCAGGGAGGTTGTCATGGATGTTCTCCCAGGAACGCTGGTGTGGATGTTCCAGGGAGGCTGGTGTGGATGTTTTCCTAGGGAGATTGGCATGGATGTTCTCCTGGGGAGATCGGTGTGGACACTCCAGGGATATTGGTGCGGATTTCTCCTGCGTGAACTCCCCCCAGTGCTGGCCCGAGGCTCTGGGAGCTCCAGGGGTGTCCCGGGATGTTTCTGTTTTCCAGGTGTTTATCGGCCGCTCTGCTCCCTGCAGTGGAGCCCTTTTAACCCCCCTGTTCTCTTTGTCCCTCTCCTTTCATCCCAAAGCCCCGGACAGCCGGACCCCGGCCAGGCTCCCTCGGTGACGGGGCTGTGTGGGCACGGCCCAGCCCTGCTCCTGTCCCCGCGCAGCTGCAGCCAGGTGGGTGCCCCTGTTCCCTCGGGAATCAGCTCCCTCTGCTCCAAACCCAGCGGGAAGCAGCAGCTGGACACGGGTCCCCAGCAGGAATCAGGCCCCCCTGTCCTTGTGTCCATCCTGGCTCCAGGCCAGGTCCAGCCCCCACAGATCCTTTTTACCCGGGATTTGGGGCACAGCTTCCAAGGGGTCCCTCAGCACCAGCCTGGGCCTCTCCAGGGATTGCTGGGCATTCATGGCCAGAGGAGCAGCCTCTGCCCACCTGGCCCAAGCCTTGTGCCCTCGGAGCGGCTTCCCGAGCTCGCTGGGAAAGCAGGAATTCCCTGTGAGCCTCCCTGCCCTTCCTCGTGCCTGTTGCTGTGTCCCGTGGCCAGTTCCTCCGCCCTGGCCTTCTCTGCTTTCCCCACATCCAATTCCTTCTCCTTCACCATCTGTTTTTCCACGTCCAATTCCTCCTCCTTCACCATCTCTGCTTTTCTTGTGGCAAATTCCTTCTCCTTCACCATCTGCTTCCCCCACACTCAATTCCTCCTCCCTCACCATCTCTGCCTTCCCTGTGGCCGATTATTCCTCCCTCACCATCTCTCCCATGCCCGTATCCAGTTCCTGCTCCCTCACGGTCTCTGCTTTCCCCTCCAGGAGCTCCGGGCTGGGGCGGGAGCCGATCCCGAGCCGGTGGCCATGGAGTAGGAGGTTTTCCAGGTGCACGGGCACAGCGGGAGGCTGAAGTTGGCTGCCCCGGGGCACCCGAACGCGCCCTGCCCTCGAGCCCCTCGCCTCTGCCATGAATGATGCATCCACGATGGATTATGAACTGCTCTCCCCGTCGCTGGTGGAGCACCCCGCCGGCGCCGCGGGCATGGATGCCGAGCAGAAAACTGTCTTTGCCTTCGTCATCTTCCTCCTCGTCTTCTTGGTGATGCTGATGGTGCGCTGCTTCCGCATCCTGCTGGACCCCTACAGCCGCATGCCCGCCTCCTCCTGGACGGACCACAAGGAGGGGTTGGAGAGGGGCCAGTTCGACTACGCCCTGGTGTGAGGCAGGGACGGGGCGAGCCCGGGCGCTCCGGGTGCCTCCCCCCACGGCTGGCCCCGGCCCCGGCCCCCCCTTCCTCTGTGGTGTTGCCCCTCAGGGATGCTCCGGGCAGGGGGGCGAGGAGGGGCTCCGGCCCGGGGGGGTTTTCTAGGGGTTTCTCTCTTTTCT
>WEIT01005686.1:60074-75695 GCA_013389985.1 Dryoscopus gambensis
TCCAGCCCCGTCCCTTCGCGCCCTGCCCCTGCCCGGCTGGCGACAACGGGCTGAGCGAGGGCCAGTCGCGGGGACACCTGCCCGGGTGGCCCTGCGGGGACCCCAGGACGGGTCAAGGGTCCCACAAAACACCCGGGAGAGGCTCCTCGGCCGGCGCCCCAGCGTGGCCAGTCCTTGCTGGGGTGGCCTCCCCGTGTCCGGGCTGTCCGGGGTGCCCGGCCCTTCCCCGGCTCTCCCAGGGGCCTGGAAGTGGCCGAGGGGCAAACAGGGCTGATCGCCACGCCTGGCGAGCAGGGGAGCTGCGGGTGGCCACAGAGCTCCCAAACCTGCGGTGGGCCAGCGGGAGGGTGTGTCCGAAGGGATCTGAGCCCAGGGGGGAGAAGCTCGCCCCCTCCGTGGAAATAAAGCCGCACCGTGCCAACCCCAGCCGGCTCCGGCTCCGCTCTGTGACGCGTCCCGGCAGGAACCGGCCCCTGCCCAGATCCTGGCGGGCCGCTCCTGCTTCTGCTGCGACAGCGGGAGAGCACCGACCTGGAGGAGGAGGAGGAGGAGGAAGCGAGGGGTCACTGCCAGGCGCTGCAGGAATGACCACCAGGACACGGGGACCCAGCCCTGGCTTCTCCTGCCCCGCCGCGGTCCCACACAAATCCCCGCAGCCACGCACGGAGCTGTTCCAGGGACGTTTTCCAGCTGAGCTCCCGTTCCCCGCTGCCCTTGGGACAGCCCCGAGCAGCATCCGCGCCCCGCTCCCGGCGCTGCCCCCGCTCCCTCCCGGCCGCAGTCCCGCCCGCCCTCTGCTGGCTCCGGGCTCGGTCTGCGCTGCCGAGAGCTCCCAAAAACCGGGAATATCAGCCTGGAAGGAGCGTCTGGGCGGGACTCCACCGGCCCGACCCCGGCCAAGCCCACCCAGTGCCACCCCTGCCATGGGCAGGGACCCCTCCCACCGTCCCAGGCTGCTCCAGCCCCGTCCAGCCTGGCCTTGGGCACTGCCAGGGAGCCAGGGGCAGCCACAGCTGCTGTGGGAATTCCAGCCCAGCCCCTCCCCACCCTCACAGCCAGGAATTCCATCCCAATATCCCATCCAGCCCTGCCCTCTGGCAGTGGGAAGCCATTCCCTGGGTCCTGTCCCTCCAGCCCTTGTCCCCAGTCCCTCTCCAGCTCTCCTGGAGCCCCTTCAGGCCCTGCAAGGGGCTCTGAGCTCTCCCTGGAGCCTCCTCCAGGCTGGACAATCCCAATTCTGTGCCCATGGAAGCTCCAGACTGGAGCTGGATGGGCCCTGCCCCCACAAAGACACGGCCCCACTTAACCCAAAATAATTTTATTGTTGCCGTTGCTTCTGATACAAAAAGGGAATTCCACAAAGAGCCACCTCTCTGTGCGGGACAAGGGGCACAGGTCTGGGGTTTCAACATGTCCCCCTCAAAAAAACCAACCAGCAAGAAATGTCAATATAAACAAAATAAAAAAAAACCCAAACCAAAACACCACACCAGAGAGGAAGAGAGGAAACCTTGAGCTTTGAGACTTCGGCTCAACACACACACACAAACCCAGCTCTGCTAATTTATTATTATTTATAGTTTTTGGGTTTTGGTTTTGTTTTTTTTAAAAAAAGCACCTGTTGGAAAAAAAAAAAAAACAAACCAAAAATAATAATAAAAAAAACCAAAAAACAATCCCAAACATCAGGCCACCCATCCTGTCACAAGCTCTGGGACTCTTGTAAAATCCAGAGTCTGGAGCTGCTTTGAAGAGTTTTCAAGTTTGCCTGGAGCCCCGATACAGTAAACACACACATCCCCCCCTGCGGCGGCAGCGAGCCGGGGAACATTCCCACCCCTCCAAAAAAAGGTAAAGCTACAGGAAAATGCACTCTTGGCAACAGCGAGCAAGCATCCCTTTGGTGGTTTTCCATAAATACAGGAGGGTGGCTGGATACAGTGCACGAACGCCGGCCAGGAGCCAGCAGCAGCTCCCGCGAGCCGCGAGCACCTCGGGCCTGGGATGAGGCAGTTCCGTGGGAATGAGCACCTTTCGTCCCGGGAATTAACGAGCACCTTTCGTCCCGGGAATTAACGAGCACCTTTTGTCCCGGGAATTATCAAGCACCTTTTGTCCCAGGAATTAACGAGCACCTTTTGTCCCGGGAATTAATGAGCACCTTTTGTCCCGGGAATTATCAAGCACCTTTTGCCCCGAGAAGGAGCACAGGGCTGGTGGAGAACCGCGCAGGAATTGCCGGGCAATGGCCTTGCAGGGGTCAGCTGTGGGAGGAACACTCCGGGGCAGGAGGGGTAGCGCCCCGGCCAGAAGGGGCTGCGCAGGGAATGTGGGGCAGCACGGAGCCCTCCAGCCACTGCACCCCAAATTTCCACGCTCTTTTTAGTGCCTCTGGTCTGCGTTAACCAGGGAATGTCCGTGGGGCTGTCACCTGGGGCCCTCCGAGCTGCAGGGGATGAGCAGAGGGGAGGCACTCACAGCCCCCCTTCCCAGAGGGGCTCCTGGCCGGGGGCATCACGGACAGGGTGACCCCAAGTCAAGGATTCTGTTCAAAAGGAAGCCCTGGATGTCCCTGTCCATTCCCGCCCACGGCTTCAAGATGGGAGAACCTGAACTGTCCCTTTGCTCAGGGGTGGCCTTTTCTGTTTGGCAGAGGAGCCCCAAAGGCCCAGAGGGGCCCCCAGAAGCCCCGGGGGCCGTGGAGAAGAGAGGGACACAGAGCTCAGCCAGGCCAGGGATGGGATGGATCCTGCAGCACCAGCCCAGCGCAGAAGCAGAGCAGGAACAGGAGCTGTTGGGAAACGCACGGACACCACGCGGAGCCACAGCTCCCCCCAAAGCCGCCCCCAGCCCCCTCACATTTCCTGGGATGTGGCCGTGGAGAACACGCAGCTCCCCACGGCGCCGCCCGTGCCAGCTCCGAGTGTCCTGGACAAGGGGGGACAGGCGGGAGCAGAGGGAGGGGAATCCCTGCTCAGGAGCTTGGAATCTTTGGCAGAGCTTTCGGGAGCGTTGTGAGCTGTGGCTTGGGCTCGGCCCTTCTGGAGCAGAGAATCCCCAGAGGGGGCTGATCCCAGCGGGACATTTCCCGTGGCTGTCCCGGCGGTGGCTGATCCCACAGGGACATTTCCCGTGGCTGTCCCGGCGGTGGCGGCGGCAGCAGTGGCAGGAGAGGAGCCCGTTGGTGCCGGGGTGGGTGGCGAGGAGGAGGGGGCGGCGCTGTCAGGTGGCACTGGGGGGTCTCTGGTGGCTTTAGTAGAGCTGGAGCTGCAGCTTCATCCTCAGCGCCTGGCCCAGCTCCCCCGCCAAGTGGTCGAGGTGGTTGTTGGCCTCGAGTTTGTGCAGTTCCCGCCGGCGGGGCAGGGCCACGCTCACGATCTCCAGCAGGTACGTGCCCGGCGGGATTTTCTTGCGGCCCAGGTGCAGGAAGCTGAGCCCCTCCTTGTGGTGGATGCGGAACAGCCCCTCCTCGTTGCCCTGCGAGATGGTGTAGCGCACGCGGTTCTCCAGCGGCTCCACGGCCGGCAGCAGCTCCAGGATGTGCTCCTTGTGGGCCAGCTCCGACAGGTTCAGGGTCATGGACAGCGGCGCGTCCACATCCATGCTGGCCAAGTTCACGGCGTGGTCCTGGGGAGGAAGCGGGAGTGGAATTTAGGGGTAGCAGGGAAAGCTCGGGGCCAGCGGAAGGTGGGTTTGATTTGGGGAATTCAGCCCCAAATCAGCTCTGGGAAGCAGCAACGACATCCACGGTTGTTCATTTTGGTCCTTCATTTCCCACAAGAGTTTCTGGGTGTCCTGGCTGTGCCTCTGGCACTGAACCCCCGGCACACAGCCCCCATCCCTGGGGAGGATCAGTAGCTTCAGGGCCATTCTCCTTCCAAGCCCTAAAATGACCTCTCCTGCCCAGGGCTGCGAAATTCCTGGGAGATTCTTGGGCAGACGCCAGAACTCCCTCCGAGGGGTGGAATCATGGAATGGTTTGGGTTGAAAGGGACCTTAAAACCAGAACAGCTCCCACTATCCCAGGTTGCTGCAAGCCCCGTCCAGCCCAGCCTCGGACACTTCCAAGGATGGGAAATGTGGGCTTTGTTCCTTGGTTCCACAAGAAGGGTTTGGGGATGCCAAACCCAGGCAGATATGGATGAGCTGCTGGCTCTGCCTGGACTGAGGGAATGGGATCCCAAGGGATCCAGCTCCTGCCTTGCTCCGGCCCCTGCAGGATGCCCTGGATTTCTCACCTGGTGCCTCTCTGTGCCGTTGACGCTGCGCCGCTGCCGGCCCCTCTTGGGGTACCCGTTGATCTTGCACTCATAGCAGGTCTCGGGGGACAGCAGGTTGTCCTCATCCTCCTCCTGGGGCGCAGGCAGGTAGGGACCCTTCCCAAATCCCAAGCCAGAAATACAGTGGCTGGTGGCAGAAGAGCAGAGAGACCCAGCTCAGATCCATGATTCCAATGGGAACGTCACCGCTCCCAGGTTCTCCACGTGGGGAACATCCACAGGGTCACGTGTGGGTGTGGGACACGGCACAGGACGTGCCCAGTTTCACTAATTAATGCATTAATTAATCTCCATCCTGCACTGGGTGGACCCACAGAGCATCTGCAGGCAGCTGCACTAACCCCGGCCTCAGGGAAGCGGGGCAGGAGATGCTGCTGGCACGAGGGTGTCGGGGAGGGTGAGGAGAAGCTGAGGACTCCTTGTCCCACATCCCCCGGGAATTCCTAGCTGGGAATGCCCCGCTGGCCGCTCCCTTACCCCTGTCCTGCTCGGAAGTAGCCCCCGGGGCAGCCGCACAGGTACCCCCCGTCCGTGTTGGAGCAGCCGTAGCTGCAGGGGCTGCCCCCGGCCGAGCACTCGTCCACGTCCTGGCAGCCCCCAAAGGCCTGGTCGAAGTCGAAGCCCGAGGGACAAACGCACTTGAAGCTGCCCAGGGTGTTGTAGCAGGAGGCAGAGCCACAGGCAGAGGGGCTGGAGCACTCGTTCTCATCTGCGTGGAACGGCGGAATCACGGAATCGCGGGACGTCCCCCGCAGGTGCAGGAGACACCCCACAGGATACATGCCACGGCTCCCTCATCCCACAGAGATCCCTCCCGCAGGTGTGTGACATCCAACCCGGGCAGGAGACACCTCCCCCGGGCAGGGGACACCTCCCCCGGGCAGGGGACACCCCCCCGGCGGGTCCCCCCACTCACCCACGCACTGGTTCCACTGGTAGTGCTGCACGTAGCCCTGGGGGCAGCCGCAGCGGTACCCCCCGAGCACGTTCTGGCAGCCGTGCTGGCACCGGTGGTTCCCGTCGCACTCGTCCACATCTGCACCCAAGGGACACGCAGGGGTGAGACACCTTCCCCTGCCCCACCCGCTGCGGGCTCAGGGACCCTCCAGGGTGCTCCTGGGGGTGGGCGGCTCCCGTGCCCCATTCCGGCTCCGCGGCTCGGAACCGAGCGACAGCCCCGGCTCCCAGACAGCCCTGCCTGGGTGGTTTCTGATTCCAGGTGTGGCCCGGGCTGCCACCAGCTCTGCCTCAGGCTGAGATGTCTCCTGGTGGGATACGGGACCATTCCTTTCCCCAAGGACCATCCAGCCCAGCCCCCGGCCCTGCCCAGACACCCCAATCCCACCCTGTCCCTCCTTGAGCTTCCCATCGGGACTGAGCCCCTCAGAGCCTGCGAGCGCCCCGGGAATTCTTCCCCACAGAAGCACCCCGGAGCCCCAGACCCACCTTCGCAGTTGACCCCGGAGCTGTCCAGGGAAAATCCCTTCTGGCACTCGCAGTTGTAGCTGCCAGGGGTGTTCAGGCACTGCCCCTTGGCTCCGCACAGCGAGGGCTGAGCTGTGCACTCGTTGTTGTCTGCAAAACACCAGAAGGGGTTTGTGGCCGCCTGAAAGTCCATCCCTGACCACCTAAAAGTCCATCCCTGGCCCTGTGGCCACCTCAGATGGTGGGGCTCAGCCCAGGCTGGGCAGCAGAGGGACAATGCAGACACTGCCGGGGTGACTGGAGAGGGGCAGGGCTTCAGAGCCAGCCTTTGGGGGCTGGGAAGCCTCTGCTGAGCTGGGGCTGACCCGTGGAATGTGCAGGGCAGGGAGTTGTGCACTCACCGATGCAGGACGAGTGGTGCTGGGTGAAGCCAGGGGGGCACTTGCAGTTGAAGCCCCCGATGATGTTGACACAGAGGAACTGGCAGTTGTGCTGCTTGGTGGAACACTCGTCCAGGTCTGAAGGGATGAGGAAAAGGTCTCAGTTTACCCCACTGAGGTGTCTTTGTGGCCTGAGGCTGTGACACCTCAGTGTCCCCATGCATGCACAGAACCAGCCCAGGAGCAGCACCCCCAAAAGCTGTCACAGGAGAAGAACAAACCTCTCCCTGCCTCAGGGGCACACACAGGCACAGCTGGAAGATACAGGGATGTTTCCCTGCCTCTCCTGCAGTTCACAAATGCCAGGCTCTCCCAGACCCCCAGGCCAGGCTCCTCAGCACTGGGAGGGGTGGGCACAGCCCCAGCCTGGCTGGTGCCAGTGCCAGGCACAGCCCACATGCACGGGACATCCCGATCTAAGCTCCCTGGAGCTCAGGATGTGCTGGGCAGTCTCCAGGAAAGGGCCAGGAGCATTTTTTCCCTGATGAGGCACATCAGGAGCGTGGCAGGAGGAAGCCCTCACGCACCAGCCCAGTGTGGCACCTTTTCCCACATCTACCTGCTGGCATCTTCCCACGTCTGGCTGCCCCGTCCCCTCTCCCCCAGCTGCTCCCTGCTCCTTCTCCCGGCTCCGAACCTTTGCAGATCTTCCCGTCCTCCTGCAGGACGTAGCCCCGGGGGCAGGAGCACTGGTAGCTGCCCTCGGTGTTCTTGCAGATGAAGTTGCAGGGCTTCGGGGACTGGTTACACTCGTCCAGATCTGCGCTCCAGGGACAAAACACATCAGGGGCAGGGTCCCCTCCACCCCTCGGACCACCCAGGGGCTCCGCAAGGGGATGCCTGGGGTGCAGGGGAGCACAAAACAGGCCCAGCATGACCCACGGCTCCCGGGGGGAGGTTAAAAAGCAGGGAGGGCCGGCGGAGGACGCCGGGGCCGTGCGGGGTGCCCGGCTCACCCTGGCAGGCGGTGCCCGTGATGTCCGGGGTGTAGCCCAGGCGGCAGTGGCAGCGGAAGGAGCCGATGCTGTTGATGCACTGCCCGTTCCTGCACAGGTTGGGCAGCACCTTGCACTCGTCGATGTCTGCGGAGGCAGGGGAGGAGCTGTCAGTGCCAGAGCTGCTCTGTGCCCAGGTGCCAGGGCAGCTCAGCCCCCTCCGAGAGCTCATCTGTGGTTTGTTATTAGATAACTCAAACAGGACAAGTGTCTCAGAGTTATTTTGGCACCCTGGTTTGGCAGCTCCCACCTGCCAATAAACACCCCCCTGTTAAAGTGAGAGCTGCAAAGATAAACTGGATTTCTGGCTGAACTTTCACAAAGCAGAAATCTGCTGCACGTTCCCTGGAAGTGTGTGGGGTTTCTCCCCAGAGCAGGGATGCAGGTTGAGGGAAGGACTCTGTTAAATTATCATCATTTCCATGCTAAGTTACATTTGGCCCCTAATCAATCCCGTTTCTTTTGCCAGCTTTAATACCTCGGTATCTGCACTGTTTATGATCTGCTGTAATTACCAGGAGTTGTTTTTAGCTTTACACCGTGAAACAAGTAATTCTGATTGAGATCTTTCATCTGTTATCTCCTGCCTGTTCAATAAATAACTCACTTTATAAACCGACCCAACCTGCCATCCTTAGCCCTCGCAGGCCAGAGGGATTATTTAACATTAAGCCAGAAATCCAAGGCTGAGGCAGGGCTGAGGCTCCCCCTCATCCCACGGCACCGGGCGGGCTGGATTCTCCCCGCGAGCCAGAGCTCCACGGCCAGGGAACACTGCAGAGGCTCCTGCTCCGCTCCAGGCCTGTCCTGACCACTTCCCAGGGGACTCTCCCTGTGCCCCACTCACCTCTGCCGTCCGTGGAGTACCCGGGGCCATGGGGACACATCTTCTTGTAGTGGGCAGTGCCCGGCAGGGGGCACAGCTCGCACTGCGGGCCCCAGCTGCGCCCGCTGTTGCAGCAGCACTCGGACTTGGTGACCAGGTTGCGGTTGGTGGAGGACATCTGGCACATGGTCTGCAGCACCTCCGTGAAGCAGAAGCCCTGGCGGGTGTCTGGGCACAGGAGAAGGGGACACAAACCCAGGGTCTGAGGCAGTGCCAGCACCAGGGGTAACGGAGCAGGCGGTGCCAGGGCCGGCAGGGAGGGTGGGGGGGTTTGGGTAAAGGTGATGCTCCAACAACTTTCCTGCTCAGGAGCAAACAATCCCAGGATGGTTTGGGTGGGAAGGGACCTTAAATCCCATCCAGTTCCAGCCTGCCATGGGCAGGGACACCTTCCACTATCCCAGGGTGCTCGAAGCCCCATCCAACCCGGTCTGGGACACTGCCAGGGATCCAGGGGCAGCCACAGCTGCTCTGGGCACCCTGTGCCAGGGCCTGCCCACCCTCACAGCCGAGTCCCAATATTCCCTCTGTCAGCAGAAAGCCACTCCCCATGTCCCATCCCTCCATCCCTTGTCCCGAGTCCCTCTCCCGCCCTCTGAGCCCCCCTGAAGGCCCGAGAAGCTCCCTCTGCTGCCGGGGCCGGGGCATTACCGATGCACTCGGTGCCCGAGGGACTGACTTCGAAGCCCTCGTTGCAGTCGCAGCGATAACTCCCGGCCGTGTTCACGCAGCGCCCGTTGGGGCAGATCCCGGGCTTGGTCCGGCACTCGTTCTCATCTGCCAGGGAGGCACCACACACAGCCCTGCTGAGCCCAGCGACAAGCCTTCCCCTCCCTTTGGGGCGCCTTCACAGAGCCCCTGAGGATCAGCTCCATGTTTTTATCCAGCTGGGAGAAACCTCCACCTGCCCCGGGAGAAACCTCCACCCGCCCCAGACCTGCCCCAGATGTTCCTTGCCGGAATTCAGCTTCCCTGGCCTGTCCCTGCTCCAGCTGCTGCTGGGACTGGGCTGGAGCTGGCTCCGTGCTGTGCAGCTCTGGGTTGTTCCTTCCTGCCCATTCCAGAAGCAGCTCGGCACAGACTCCAAGGGCTGTGTCACCCTGGGGGCGCTCCAGGGATGCACAGAGGTTGTGCGTGTCCTGCTGGCACACTCAGGAAGTTGTGACATGTGGGAGAGCCCGGGGAGGAGCCCAGGGATGTAGAAGAAAGAAGGATGTAAAAGAAGGAAGGATGTAAAAGAAGGAAGGAGGATGTAAACCAAAGCTCCGTGGAGGATCCCTGGGAGAGGACACTGCCCCTGGCCCTGCCCCGGGAGAGCCCCCAGGCTGCCCTGGTACCTGTGCACCCCTCTCCGTCGGGCCTGCGCTGCATCCCGGGCGGGCAGATGCACATGAAGGTGCCGATGAGGTTCTTGCAGAGCATCCCCCGGGACTCGCAGTCGTGCAGCCCCTCCGCGCACTCGTCCAGATCTGCAACGAGACCCCGTGAGAGCCCCTGCCAGCCCTGCCAGCCCTGCCAGCCCTGCCAGCCCTGCCAGCCCTGCCAGCCCTGCCAGCCCTGCCAGCCCTGCCAGCCCTGCCAGCCCCAGCCCTGCCCGCCCTGCACTGCTCCATCTGGCTGGCACAGAGGTTAAGAAACATCACGGAATGAGTTGGGCTGGAAGGGACCTTGAAATTCATCCAGTGCCACCCCTGCCATGGGCAGGGGCACCTTCCACTGTCCCAGGGTGCTCCAAGCCCCGTCCAACAATTCCTTGGACAATTCCAGGGATCCAGGGGCAGCCACAGCTGCTCTGGGAAGCCTCCCCACCCTCCCAAGGAGGAATTCTGTACCAGCAGGACACCGAGGTGGGTGATGGTGAGAAATGCTGAGAGATGCCAGGGCAGAATTCCCACCTTCCCCGTACACACCTGGCCACGTGCAGGGGCTGGGGGCAGTTTGGGCCATCCCCTGCTGGCTGCAGGGGGGTTTTACCTCTGCACATCCTCCTGTCCTCCCGCAGGGCGTACCCGGAGGGGCAGGTGCACTCGTAGGAGCCGAAGGTGTTGATGCAGCGGAAGGCGCAGAGCAGGGGGTTCAGGGAGCACTCGTTGATGTCTGCAGGGAGGACAGGACAGGACAGGACTCACCCCGGTGCCCTCGGCAGGGGCAGCACCTCCCCGGAGCAGAGCCACCCTCCCCTCCCCTCTCTCCATCCCACGAGAACTTTGTTCCACCAAGGCCCCCGCCCTGGTCTCCCCTTGCAGAGCCCTGGTGTCCCAGCAGCTTTGATGGGAATGGGCTGCTGGTCCTTGGGGAGGCAGCACCCGTGCTCATCCAGGTCTCCAGGCCTCCTCCGGGAGCTCCAGAGGGAGCTGAAGGAGCCCAGTGTGGAGAGGAGCCTCATCCAGCTTTTCCACACCATCCACGGGGGGCTGGCCCAGGCAGAGGGTCCCACACAGCCCGGCGTGGGTGGGATGGAGGATTGCGTGGATGGGATGGAGGGTTGTGTGGATGGGATGAAGGGTTGTGTGGATGGTATGAAGGGTTGTGTGGATGGGATGGAGGATTGCGTGGATGGAATGAAGGACTGTCCCACGGGTCCTTACCTTCACAGGTCATCATGGGCCCCGGCTCGAAGCCCTCGTCGCAGGCGCACTCGAAGCCCCCCACCACGTTGGTGCAGGTGCCATTCCCACAGGGATTGCCAATGGAGCACTCGTCCGTGTCTGGGGAGCACAGCAGCGGTGGAGGAGGAGCAGGGGGAAGGGCTGGGCTGGGCTCTTGCCGGGAGAGCCGGGAGGGAAGGGAAGGGAAGGGGCGGGGGACAGCGATTCCCTCCCTGCACACACCGCGAGGGGGACGGGGCAGGAGGGAGCAGGGCACCCACGCAGACCCCCAGGCCCCACGGAGCCTCACCCACGCAGTTGACCCCGGTGTAGTCCAGGTTGTAGCCGAAGGGGCACTCGCAGCGGAAGGAGCCGTCGGTGTTGATGCAGGCCCCGTTGATGCACACGCCCAGGTTCTCCGAGCACTCGTTCACGTCTGGGAAGGGAAAACGAAACTTCGCACAGCCACAAACAGCCCTGACCTGGCATGGGATGCTCAGGTGATCCCTGGAGTTTCAGGCGCTCCTTCTCCGGAGCTGAGGGATGAACCCCTGGTGGGCAGCTGGGGTTTGGGGGATGTCCAGTCCCGTGTCCCCCCCAGGATCCCACCCTGCTCTCCAGCAGCCCACGTCTGGTTGATTCCAGGCAACAACCCCCCAAATTTCTCCTCATCCCTCCACCCTGCTCACCTTCCCGTGTGTCACCCGGGCCTGGGATGGCCCCGTGGCCGTACGGACAGAGCTCCTGGAAGGCAACTGGAAGAGAGCAGATGAGTGGGATGTGCTGAAGGGATTCTGCTCCCAGAAGCTGCAACGGGCTTTGGAGGTTTCTGAAAGTCCCATAGGGACAGACCTGCTGCTCCCCTGGGGACACCCTGATCCCTCCCAGGGGGACACCCCGATCCCTCCCCTGGGGACACCCCGATCCCTCCCCTGGAGACACCCCGATCCCCCCCCTGGGAACACCCCGATCCCTCCCCTGGGGACACACCCCCTGCTCCCCTGGGGACACCCCGATCCCTCCCCTGGGGACACCCCAATCCCTCCCATGGGGACACACACCCTGCTCCCCCGGGGACACCCCGATCCCTCCCCTGGAGACACCCCGATCCCTCCCCTGGGAACACCCCGATCCCTCCCCTGGGGACACACCCCCTGCTCCCCTGGGGACACCCCGATCCCTCCCATGGGGACACACCCCTGCTCCCCTGGGGACACCCCGATCCCTCCCCTCGGGACACACCCCTGCTCCCCTGGGGACACCCGGATCCCTCTGCCGTCCCTACCGTTCCCCTCCTGCGGGCACAGCTCGCAGGGGTCTCCCCAGCCCTCCCCGGGCATTTTGCTGCAGCAGCACCGAGCCTTGGTGGTGTTGAAGGCCTTGGGCACGGAGCACTTCCCGTTGTCGAAGCGAGTGAAGCAGAAGCTCTGGCGGGTGTCTGGGGGAGGACGGGGACGTGCGGAGGTCAGGGAGAATCCCGGGAATTCTGCTCCCTCCCCCCAGGGGCGGCTGCACTGACCGAAGCAGCGGCGGCCGTTGTCGGACAGCACGAAGCCCGGGGGACACACGCACTGGAAGCTGCCCGGGGTGTTGGTGCACGTCCCAAAGAGGCAGATGTTGGGCTCCTCTTCACACTCGTTGATGTCTGAGAGGAGCAGGGACAGGTGGGGCAGCCAGAGGTCAAGAGAACAGGTGAGGGGGTGTCTGGGGTCCGGACACCACCCCTGCCCCACCCTCGGGGAATGCGGGCACAGCAACACCCCCGAGCCCCCTGCGCCACCAGAGCTGGTCTTGCCTGGCTGCCAGGAGGGATTTGGGGGTGGGGATGGGACAGGGCAGGGTGCCCGGGTGCCGTGCAGGTAACGGGGGCACAGAGCCGACCTTACCGATGCAGTTGTCGTTCTGCACCTCGTAGCCCGGGGGGCAGATGCAGCGGAAGGAGCCCTCCAGGTTCTGGCAGGTGCCCGGAGAGCAGGTCCCTGGCAGGCTCACGCACTCGTTGATGTCTGCAGGGAGGGGAAACAGCCAGGGATGGGGGCTGGGCTCTGCTCCAAGCACCTGGGGGTGCCCTGGGTGCACCAGGCCCTGCCTTGCCCCAGAGGTGACAGGGAACAGGGGAGACGTTTCCAGGATGGTTCCCTGGTACAGTTTGAGGGCAGGGACAGGACACTTCTCCCACTGCCTGCAGGTCCCAGCACATGGACAGGACAGGCCTGAAGGCAGATGGACTCAGGGAGGGGCCAGTCCGGCTCTCTGTGGGCATTTAAGTGATCAGGCTTTGCTTCCTGGGGACTTGTGAGCGATTCTGGAGAACCCCACTGCTGGGACCAGCTTGGGGATCAGATGGCACAGCACCAGCCAGGCCAGCGGGCCCTGGGCACTGCCCTGGACACTGCCCTGGACACTGTGCTGGACACTCACCCACGCAGTTCTTGCCGTCGGGGGTGCGGTCGTACCCCTCCTGGCACAGGCACTGGAAGGAGCCGACGCTGTTGATGCACTGCCCGTTCCTGCACACCTGCCCCACCAGGGATGAACACTCGTCAATGTCTGCGGGACGGAGAGCAGCGGGAAACGGGAAGAGAGACGGAGCAAGAGCGTCAGAGCGTCACCTGTGGCACACACAGCCACCCCCGGCCACCGGGGCTGATCCCGGCGAGCGATCCGTGGGATCGGGGCTCCGGGGAACTCACTCACCCATGCAGTCGTTGTTGTGGGTGAGCTCGAAGCCCGGGAAGCAGAGGCAGTTGTAGGAGCCCACGGTGTTCTTGCAGGTCCCGTTGCCGCAGGGCTGCCGGTCACACTCGTCGATGTCTGCGGGGACAAGGCCACGCCTGAGGATCCAGGTGGCTGCACGGCACAGGGACAGCCTGGCAGGACGCTTGGCCATCCTTGGCACTGCCCTGGAGCGCCAGGGACTTGTGTCCCCCCGGGGTGACACTGACCCATGCACATGGTCTGCTCCCCGGTGGCCTTGAAGCCGTTGTGGCAGATGCAGACGTAGCTGCCCTCGGTGTCCACGCAGTCGCCGTGGCTGCACACGTTGGGGATCTCCTGGCACTCGTTGCGGCCTGGAACGGAGCCGAGGGGCGCAGGTGAGGGGCACGGAGGGGGCAGGCGGGGAGAGCAGAGCCCCGCCCACGGGGCCCCACATAAACGAGATTTATGTGCTGCCATCCCCCCCAAAAAAGGGGTGCGTGATCGGGTGTGTCCCGGGTGTGTCCCGGGTGTGTCCCGGGTGTCCCCCGGGTGTCCCCCTTACCCACGCAGGCCCCCCCCGGGGACAGGCGGTAGCCGGTGGCGCACTCGCAGCGGAAGCTCCCCGGGATGTTGACGCACTCGGCGTGCCGCTGGCACAGCGTCTCCCCGCTGCTGCACTCGTCGATGTCTGCGGGGACAGAGGGCACGGGGACACTGGGACGGCCCCAGGAAGGCCGGGATAGATCCAGCGGGGGCTGTCCCGGGAGCGGCTGCGCCCGGCGGGAACGGCCCGGCTCGGGAAGGACCGCCCGGATCACCGAGTCCAACTCCCGGTCCCGCGCAGGACAGCCCAAGAACCGCCCCTGTGGAGCTGCTGGCAGCCCCTGGGGCAGTGTCCTGGGGGCGGGAGGTGCCGGAATTCCCGCTGGGGTGCGGTACCTTCGCAGATGAGCAGGATGTTGTTGTAGCTGAAGCCGATGGGGCACTCGCAGCGGAAGCTCCCGATCTGGTTGATGCAGACGCCGTTGGTGCAGATCGCCGGGATCTCGCTGCACTCATCGATATCTGCACACAGCCCAGCATCAGCATCCCCCCTCGGCATCCCGGGAATGCCCCACAGCATCAGCACCCGCCTCGGCATCCCGGGAATGCTGGGAGGTGCTGGGAGAACTCGTCTCCCACCTCTTCAGTCCCTGGCACTGCCAAGCCTCTTTTCCTTGCCCTAACCCTCAATTCCCTGCGGGAGGGGAAGGGCAGAAGCTCACAAGCAGCCTGGGAAGGAAGCCGAGGGTCGGGAGCAGCCCTGGCCCCGTGCGGATGCAGGATCTACTCACCGATAGGCTTCCCTGTGTGGATGTCGATGATGAACCCGGGGGCTTGGTTCCCACACAGGATCTGGTACTCGGCTGGAAAGGGAACACCGAGGTCAGGGCTGTGCCCAGGGAGGGACAGCCGTGCTGGAACTAGGCACTGACAGGCACCGGGGGCTCCCCGCTGTGCTTGGAGTCACCCCCAGAGGGCTCTCCCTTCTCCCCATTTATTTTGTTGGTGTCCATGCCCCACATTTCACGGGAAAACGGGAAAATCGAGGGGACAGGGATCACGTGGGAAGGACTTACGGCTGGCAGGGGTGGGACAGGGCTCGCAGGGTTTGTTCCAGGCCTTGCCGATGTTGTAGGAGCAGCAGCACATCTTCTTGGTCATGTTGAAGGACAGCTCATTCTCGCACGTGTCGTTGTAGTTGCGGTAGCAAACGCTCTTCCTCATGTCTGCAACGGCGGAGCCGGGCTCGGCACAGCCCCGGGAATGGCACTGCCAGCCCCGGGAATGGGAGGAAAGACCTCCAAGACTCAGCCCAACCCATGCCCGATCTGTCACTGAGTGCCCCGGCCAGCTGTGAATCCCAGCCCCTGTTCCCAGCACTTCTGCTCCATCCCCTCAGCACAGCCCCCTGTGGGATGGCAGTGCCAGACCCCTCCCCACGGATCCAGGCCATTCCCCACGAATCCAGGCCATTCCCCACAGATCCAGGCCATTCCTCGTGGATCTGGAGCCCTCCCCAGGGATCCTGAGCCCTCCCCAGGGGTCCCGAGCCCTCCCCAGGGGTCCCAGGCCGTACCCATGCAGTTGTTTCCCCCGTTGACCTGCATGTACTCGGGGGGGCACACGCAGGTGTAGTTGCCCAGGGTGTTGTAGCAGGTGCCAGGGCCGCAGATCCCGATGTGGGCAGAGCACTCGTCGATGTCTGCGGGATAAAGGAGTCAAAGCAGCGGGCAGGGGTGGGGAAGGGCGCGGGGTGGGGTGGGG